>BPUN01000012.1:600000-785728 GCA_027923365.1 Zalaria sp. Him3 | reverse complement strand
CCTAGCGACGACTTTAACCCTAGCTCTAGTAATAACTCTAGCGCTAATTCTAGTAACTACTACGAACTCTAGTAACGACTCTAGCGCTAACTCTAGTAACGACTCTAGCGATACTAAGCTGTTCTAGTAATAACTCTAGTAACGACTCTAGTAACGACTCTAGTAATGCTAAGCTATTCTAGTAATAACTCTAGTAATAACTCTAGCGACGACTCTAGTAATACTAAGCTATTTAGGCGACGACTCTAGTAACGACTCTAGTGACGCTAAGCTATTCAGGCAACGACTCTAGCGACGCTTAGCATTTCTTAGCAAAATCTATGCTACAAGATTTGGCCTGATTCTAATGGTTAGGGTATCTGCCCACTATCGTGGACACTAGAACCGTCCACCATTGCGTTGTACTCGGTCCGGATTTTAACGACAGCCTCGGCACGAACATGTGGATGTTCCTCTTATATTCCATACTACAGGGCATGGTCACATTGGCCCTGCATTGTGCTGAGCTACAGATCAACCTATCGCGAGATGAGAACATGTGGAGACGTGCTTGCACCCGAAAAGGCTGCCGGATCCAGACATACAACTCCATTTGGGCCGCGTTGAAGAGCTGGTAAGCAATCATCCTCTTTCTTTTCAAGCCTGTCCTTCACTGGCTATTCGGACTTGCGGTGTTCATATGGTATGGGTTTACCATTTCTCCACCGCACCTGCTATACCTTAGCATCGGAATCATTCTCCTCACGAGTTTTATATCTTGCATCGCTATATGGAGACCTAAGGGTCCTCAGCCTGCTGCTTACGGACACTTACAGACACTCGCAGATCTGATAGATGAGTGGTCGCCGATTCTCTACTGGGGTCATAAGGAGGACGGAGAGCCATGCCATGCCGGAACTTCTTCAAGCCCGCTCGCGCTATCCAAATGGACAAATTTTATGGTGGGGACTGCATCACGAAAATGCAGGATTAGAACCAGCAGAAGAGGTATTCGATACAACGGCAGATCGACAGCGCTCATTTGTTCCCTCCCTATTTTGTCATTCTAGTTGCTATGCGTACTGCTATACGTTCATCAAACCTGCTCTTACTAGAATGACGTGGTTCCACGGTCGTTCGCATACCCTCCAAACTACATCATAACATGATACTACGTGCTATAGCGATGTCCGCAAGATTAGGCTACTCATGCCGTCACACCCGGTGACTAAGTGGAAGTTGCGTAAGTAACCATGCTCTCTAACGGAGTCAGAAACCGGGTTATGTCTATGCCCTCTCAAGCCATGATAAAGTCGAGGCTCGAAGCGTATAGAAAAAGTGAGGCAAATCGCAATCGTCAGTGTCATCAGCTCTGAGGCTTCTATCATTGAGGCACCTGACCAATATTCGTGCGACTTGCTTGTTCTGACACTGTGTGGTTTTTGACTGCACAGAAGGATTGTGATAGCTGTATATCGACAGGTATGGTACAGACATGAGGCTTCAAATGGCGCTTGGTGGGAATGAGGAGATACTCAGACGGAGGGACGACTCTGTATAGGGGTAGAGGTAAGGGTATCTATAGAAAGTCCCCATAAACCCCACAGCCAGAAGCGTAGCAATCACCCGACGTAAACTGGGTGCGAGAGCGTTGAATAGCCGAAGGAAGCTCGCCTATTTCCGTCTACATGTCTCAAAAGCCCTTACGTCTGGAAACCTTGCCATTTGCTAAAAACTGCGAAACATCTTCTATACCTGTAGATAATGCGAAGAGCACTCTACCCGTATAGTATTTGTATCGTGTATATTCGACGTTCTCCTACTGGTCAGGCTGTCAAGGTGCTTATACGTGAAGGATTCGCACTAGCGCGGCGTGAAGTCTAGACTCCCGCATTTTTAAACTTCTCGCCACTGCGCCGACCTATTTTCCAATCCGCACCTCCTATAGTACCTACGATATCGCCTTACGATCTCACGCAACCCGCCACACTCGTTCATCACTCACGCCTATAATTCATCATGGGTAACGGAGCCAAGGCCCAGCAGAAGCGCGAGCGCAACGCCAAAGACGCAGGGGGCAAAGCCAAGTCTCAGCTAAAGGACAATGTTGCCGCCATGAACAAGGTGAGCGAACCCTATCCCGCAATGAAGAGCCTGCACTAATGCGCATGGAACCAGAAATGCGCCACTTGCATGCAGACTTTCCTGTCCACCACCAACAAGAAGGTCAGTCGCTCAACTCCAGCTAAGATCATGGCGTGTAGCAATCTAACCGCGGAGGTCCGCAGGCCCTTGACGAGCATGCTTCGAACAGGCATAACAAGACCGGTCAGGAGTGCTTTGGTGAAGCCTATGAGCAGTACGTATCATGCCTTGTCCCCGTTCCTGCCCAGTTGCCCGGCCACGGCTAACATGACTACAGGTCCAAGTAGGCGATGTCGCCGCAACGTTGAGACAATTTGGCATTCCTCTGGAGTACTTGGCCTCGATTTAGACATGATTCCCCATCACGATAGCTCAATAGAATTTCCTACCAACTCTTGTTTCCACTCACTGCCGATTCCACCGTGTGCCGTACGGCGTCGCCACATCGCCGGACTTTTGGTAGCTCCGCGGCCAAGAGGTATCGGCATTACTATTCCGCGGCAGCGCTGCAAGGGCCATGCGTCTGATGAGCCGTGGCGAGGAAGCCTGTGCTGTTTTTCATCTTCTTCCGACCTCCTATACAGTAGTTCCGATGCGTAGCCGTTCGCCCCCGGCTTTGCATGCTGATTTGACTTCCTCAAAGGAACGACATATGGTCCGAAGGTGCAATGCATGCAGGTGAATATCCGCGATTACAGATCTTCCTATCACCGGTACTGATTGCCGTCTACTACAGACGGTACAGCGACTGGCGTATGCAGCGGTGCGGTGTCACAACATCTCATGTATTGAACTGGTCGACCCTCTCAACTTTAGCGGCCATTCCGGACATCGTATATGTGGTCGGGCTCTCATCGAACCCAACTCAACATCTGCATCACAGAAGGTGTCGCAGTAGCCCAAATAGGTGGGCTGGACGCGTCTATCTAGATAGTGACCATCGGTTTGTTTCGTCAATCTTAAGCGGATGTCACTATAGCGGCTCCCTATCAGCGTCTCTTTTAGCATCTCATATACGGATACGAGCGGCTCTATAGCAACAAGGTCCCTATATCCACGGCTCATAGGACGTTCTGGTTCCAAGGTACTTCTCGGGACTACGGTTCTTACACTACGAGACGATTGCAACTGCACAGAGGGTTTATGTGATTTTACTAGATCTCTTTTCTCGCTATTGAGCAACCGTTACGCGGTCGCCGACTCCGTAGCAAACACTAGCGAAGCCGTTCTTTCTGGTACGACCAGTACATGTCAACCATCGAACATATAGGATGTTCCGATCAGCTCGTAGCAGTTCCATGCATGCACTCCAACCCTAAACCTTATCAAAGCCCTTCGACCCAGGACACCATCACAGCCACGCTCAAACACTTAGCTTTCTTGCCTCACCCGCAACAGGGTCTCCATCTTCATTCTCTTCGCGTCGTGCTCGAGACGGACCCCGACCGCGATTGGCTGCCCACCAATAAGAACTGTCTTGTACCATCCGAGCTTCTCAATCTTGGCGATGCGTTCGCGGAAACCGTGTCCGACGAAAGTGAAAAAGGCCTTGCGCTTCCGCTCAAAGTCGGCGTTGGAAAGCTTAACCAGAGCCTTGATTGACATGTTGTTTTCCTTGACCCAGTCACGGACTGTGTCCGTCAGCTGAAATAATTGTATGCCGTGTACTTGCTTGAATGTGTCGCCGGGCATCTGCGCAAGGTCTCTGGCGTGCATAGTCCCGAAATCCATCGTTCCCGTTCAGACGGCCAAGCCTGTCCTGAGTGAAGCGAGCCCAAGGGATCACAGGTTCTGTCCAGCCGAGTTCGGCGCCGCCCGTAATGTCAAACGCAAACACCTCGCCGGAAGTAGAGACAATGCGAAGCATGAGGTGGGAATACAGCATGCCATTGCGAATTCTACCATCGTGGGTGACAAGGGCGGTCGGGCGAGGCGCAATTTTGACCTTGACCGTGCACTCACGAATGTCACTGCAAGTGTCTGGAGTCTTGCTGTTAGCTACATGTCTGAGTATGCCAAGCATTCGTGTGTTACTTACCCTCTAGAAACATCTTTTTAAGGATTTGTAGACGTCCCATGATATCGGCAGACTTCAGGACTGACATGACCGCCTCACCATCCGCCATGCTAAGCTTGTCCAGGATGTGCTCCGGCGTCTCTTTGCAAGGCCAAGCCTCCTGTGCCATCTTCCTCATATCCGTGAAAATGTATAGCACGACGTTCCTGCTTTCCGTCTTGACGATCTCGGTGGGACAGCATCGCCACTGGTAGAGGTGGAGCAGATACTTAAGCATCTCTGCTGCGCGGTAGATGGCTCTGCGTGACTGGAGAATCTTGCATACCGCCTTATGCTTGGTCCAATCTGCCTTCTGACACTCAACGCCGCAGTACACGGTAGGAATCGTGACGTCGGGCGCACCGGCACAACCAGCGCAGTGGTTGGTAGCGTATTTTTCACAGACCTTGCAAGATGTCACATCTTGCGACTTCACAACATGTGAGTTGCTGTTTTGAACGGGTCGAACCAACCAGAAGCTATCCTGCCAAGAGACTTGAGGTGCAGGTAGGCCGGATGGAAGTTGAATGGCACTTCTGGTGGGATCTGAAGACCGATTCCCGCGATTAGGTGGTCGAATTCGTAGCGAGGCTCGTCCTTGAACTCATTACGTGGCGATGCCAGAGCTTTCATGGCCAGCTCCCTGATCAGTCGGGCTGTGGCTGTGCTTGTAGAGCCGCTCTCAACGATGCGCTTGATAAGATTGATGTAGTGAGAAGCTGGGCTGACGTTGCCGGCAGTGTGCTCCGTCATGTATGTAATGCAGTACTCAGTGAACGGATCTGTCTCACTCAAAGCGGCCAGATCAGTGGCCAGACTGGGCGGTGCGGTGACGAAGAGCTCCATGGTTGTGCGTGTACAGGTGCAAGTACAGGGCAGGTTGTGAGAAAGTACGAGTACATGTAAGTGTTTTATCAAAGGAAGAGTCCACTGTTGCCTCTTACAGAACCGTGGAAGCTAACAGACGTGTGCCGAAGTGGGGGCGAGTGTTATGCAAGGCGCTACGGCACAAGCGCGAAGTGAAGTCCATTCACTCTCGGATTCAGTACGAGCGTGACGCACTCACCTTGATATGGACGAACTCATCCAAGCATCCAAGATTTATATGTATGATTATACAACGTCCGTGATATACAAGCGGGCAACTTTGCAACAGAAGCCACAGCAAGAAAGTGAGAAGTAGTTAGTATCTCCAGTGTCTTGCCAACCTAGTATGATACCAATATCAAGTAGGACATGCTTTTGGTCGCCGCGTCACAAAGGTCAGATAGTTTTCCTAACGCAGGATGTAGAGCTCTTTGAATAATCATATTCAAATCTCGATATAGGTATACCTGGTGTAATCATGATTTGGCTGCGCCTCACTCTTGCCTTTAGCAGTGAGGGTTACACCCGACCCTGCTTGTTCACGATTGATAGTGGTTAGGGTTAAGCCTGGGTCATATCGGATAGCGTGTGCCGTGAAGTATACGCAACTGAATGCCATTGAAGAGCCTGTGGCATTCTCATAAAGTCATATCACAAACATAACCTTGTAAGTTAGAAGTCAAGATGACATGGTAACCTTGGAAGTCAGATGAAGCGGACAATGTTTCACTACGAAACGTTGCGGGGCGGCCCGTCAACTCCGCACTGTTTGGGTCAGGGTCCCCTTGAACTCCTGGTCCCACCATTCCCCGTATACTGTATATCACCGCTCCCTTCCTCCCTCTCCTCCCTATTTGTATCGCACCCTTTTCTCCTCTGTACACCATTTCATGCGGCGGTGACCACATGTCTGCTCCTCGCGACAATGGTTCCGCAGGTTCCGACCGCCATGACAACATTGTCCAGTGCCCGCATTGCGGAGAGATCGTCCCATCCGACTCCAGCCGAGTGAGTGAGCTGGAACATGAGAATCACGTACTACAAACTCAGGCAATCGCAGCAGGTACATCCATGTACATCCCCCGGTATTGTGAATGCATTTCAAGCTTACACGATCGCAGCGGACAGGCTCGCCGAATACGAGGCCCAGATAGGCCGCCTACAGGCATCCAGGCAACGCATTCAGCATTCGAACAAGTCAAGTCAGGAAAGCAACGGGTCTGATCGGTCTGATGTTCCTCCCGACAGCGGAACAGAAGCTCCACGGCCTACGCTGGGCCGTTTCGGTAGTCTCCTCCAATCCCGACGTTCGCCGAGCAACGGCCTCCAGACGTCACAATCACAAGGCGATCTACAAAATGCGCTCGCTCGGGAGGTGGCACTGCGGCAAGAAGCAGAGAAGAAAGTAAAAGAGGTGAACGGAGAACTAGAAGACCTGAGTCAGAATCTCTTCGAGCAGGCTAATGAGATGGTTGCCTCAGAGCGCCGTACGAAGGCCAAGTTGGAGGAGAGAGTCGCGATATTGGAGCAGAGGGACAAGGAGAAGAATCGAAGGCTGGAGAAGATCGAAGGCAACTTGAGAAGGTTGGAGAGAGTCCGGACGCTGTTGAGTCCCTGAAGGGCTGCCGAATCACAATGGCACGGCGAATGCCACAAGGGCCACCTCTCTTTCAGGCTACCATGACAGTGAGAACAAGACTTATGTGCTGCATGGGACATCGCCGAAGGTAGCGCCACAGGCAAGTCTCCAGGCGCTGCTTGCGGGCAAGTACTTGACCGCCCTCACATCGCATTTCACCGATTTACAGGCCGGAGGGGGAGTATTCCGCTGCCGCGGTGTGTGCCTGAATGTGCGGCTCAAGGACGCGCCTTAGGCGGCCAGGCTGTCAAGCATTCCAAATCTTGACCGAACAAAGTCGGTCACGTCTGAAGGTGAATGGGAAGGCGGTCGCCAAGGGCGGTGGCCGCCTACGGCCATCAGCTCACCGGTTCGCGCGCAGTGCACCCGACGGAAGCGCCCAGCCTGCTCGCGGCCCAGAAAGCGTGCAGCAATATTACGCCGCATTTGCAGAGTTACACTATTGAATCCAAGGCGAACCATCTCGGAACGATGAAAGATTAGCATGAGCAGGAGATAAGATCGAGGAGACGAGCAAGAAAACGTGTACGTGTATGCAAACATGCTATCAGGGTATATCGAACATCCAAACAAAGACACCTCCCATATATCGAACCCCAGAACAAAGACACCTCCCATATAACCAGATCAAACAAAACACCTCCCATAAAACCAAATCCCCTCATACCGTCTAATACCGTGGTGGCGGCCCGGAGTAGAGCCCCTGCGCCGCCGCCGGCTGTGTATAATATCCCTGCCTCGGCGGCACTCTCTCATAACTGCTCCTCCCATAGCTACTACCATAGCGGCTCCCACCATGACTACTTCCACCATGGCTCCTGCCACCATGGTGATGATGATGATGATGTTTCCTCTCCCCATAATCCCCGTCCCGGCTACTGTGGTGGTGGTGTCTTCTCTCCTCGACGTAATAATCGCGCGTGCGCCGCGTGCTGTGGGACGGCTTACTGACGATCACGAACCAGGCGTAGAGCACGCCTGGCAGCCAGCCCAGAAGGGTGAGGATGATGCTGACGAAGAAGGAGGCGCCGCAACCGGCGCGGATGAGGACGGGGAGGGGTGGGATGAAGAGCGCGATCAGTGCTAGACAGCAGCCGCCCTGGTATGTCTTAGTATTCGGGTTGCGGTACGCGGCAGGGGTTGCGACTTACTATGAAACCCATGGCGGTTGGATGTGGGGTGTTTCAGGAACGGTGTTTCAGGCTTAGGTGATATGGGGTGCTATTCACAGAGCGCCTCAAGTGTATGAATTGCAAAGAAATGATATGAGAGTGAATGTGGCAAGAATGTGAAAGAGATAGAGATGGAGATGGAGGTACTTATGTATGCTCTGATCTGCTAATTCACACCAAGATTGGAGGTTACACCGGTCTCACTAGTAACTTTATATACTCAGCAAGGGTCACAAGGATCGCATTATCGCCGAGAGAAAATGACGTTAGCTTGGATGTCGTGCAGGCGATCCGGAGGTTTGGCTGAGGCGAAGTCGCTCGGCAGCTGACGAATTCCTACATGTACTTCCGACAGGAGCCGAGTCTAACCTACCTACACCTTACCCTAACGTGAGGCCGCCTTTTCATCTCAGTTCCTAAGCTGTATGTGAAAATGAGTCAAGTACAAAAGGCGGACAATTTCATAGACTGAGCGTAGAGAATCTACTTCGCCACCATAGGGCGACAAGGCACACATTCTACTCAAACGCCCAAACGCCACCTGCAAGCATGGTATCTCTGCGAACAACCAAACCATTCATCAATCCCGTGATCAGAACAGGCCCCATCCTCTTCGCCTTCTGCCTTCGCTCTCGCCCTCTCGCACCCTCTGACTCATGCCTCGTTTCTCCCTCGCTTCTAGCGCCCTGAGCGCCTCCATCTCCTTCAGCACATGCTCCAGCAGCTCCTTGCGGCGAACCACGTCCAAGTGGCGTCGGATCTTGGGGTCCTCACGTGCAAATTGTTCGAGTTGGTGGGTTGAAAGGGAGCGGAATTTCTGATCGAGAGTACGAGGAAACTGTAGTTACTGTATCAGCTGGTGTTCAACCTATTCGAAAAGAGTGGGAAGCAAGTACCTGATAGTAGAACTTGCTCAGCAGTTCGGCATCAAGGAAGAGATCCGCGGTAGTGGTGAGTTTGTCCGCCACTGCATCCAGGAATACCTCTGGACAGTAGTATTTGTTCTTCCTTGACTTGCACTGTTTGCTGTTGACGGCCATCAAGCGCATGCGTATAATATCCGCCCGATCACGAAGGAATACTGCATCTCGGCCTGTATTGGAAAACATGTCAGTATGGCAGCTAGGAGACACAACACGCCATCGGGGAATAAGACTTACCTCTTGCCAACAAGGTAGCACTAAATCCACCTGCACCACCACCTGCGTTCCCTTCCAGGACTACATCTCCCTTCTTGACTCTATCGATGAAGTTCATGACGTCCTTCAGCTTCTTCTTTCCTCCCATCTCTGCCTCGACAGACTTGAGCGCCCCCTCACAGTCTTTGAGCTCCTCTTTCAAGACCTTCCCAATATTATCCCTGCCGCGACTCCACTCGTAATCTTCCAAATCGATGCGATACTTGTACGGCTTTACGCAAATCTCAAGCTCATCAGAGGTATCGTACGAGAGATCGCTCAGAATGCCGGATGTGGCTGAATTGATGATAGTCCGGGCAAAAGGATGGGCATTGAAGGTTGAGTTACCAATCAAGCGCTCGACGTGGGCAGCCACGCTCTCGGCGACCACAGTCGTTGCCAGTCGTCCAATACCAAGCTTGGTAAGACTGGCTGTACTGGCATCCAACTTCAGTTGCCACGGCTGGTCATTCGGATCCGACTTCGGCAAGTCTGCAAGACTCTCTATGATACCTTGGCCTTCTACGGGAGACAAGTCCTCAATTGGACGGTTCCAGTACCGTTGAGCCAGCAGGTTAAGGACTTGCTGGTCTAGCTCATGCTTCAAGATCTCCCGAATCTCCGGCCGGCCGAAAGAGTCGGAAAAGGTCTTGAAAGAGTGCTTGAAATGATCCAGACTTTCTGCTAGGTAGGACTCGGCAGACAAGGGACGCTCATTGTACTGTACTTTGAACTCATAGGTAGCTTCTGCGAGCTCGTGGTGGATTGCTTCGGCTGTCTGTGCCAGAGACGCAGACATTGTCGTCTCCAGGACATGCATGAGCTTCTTGCGGAGGTTTGGGGTTCCAACAGTGACGTCTGTCTCCGGTCCGAAGGTGTCCGGGTGCGAATTGAAGTAGGCGGACTCATTCCTGGTGATTGCTGACGTAATGCTCGCAGAGCCGCGAGAGAAGAGAGACTTGGTCTGCTCCGGAATCCGGCAGACGACGCCGACGTAGCCCAGTCTCAGTGGATAGTTTTTGTCATTCAAGATTGCTGCACCGCGTATGGGATCAACCAGGTCCATCTTCGTGATGACACCGATGGTTCGTTCACCACGAGGATCAACCCGCCTACTTGCGCGTAGCGATGTGGAGTTGGCAAGATCGACGTCCGCAGCGGAGATGGCAAGTATGACGTTTGGTGCCTGAATGTACTTGTCGCAAAGAGCCGCTATTTTTTCCTTGAGCTCTGTAGGTTGGTCGAATCCTGAAACTTGGATGTAGCCTGGCAGATCAATCAAGGACAAATCAGGTACATTCGGCGAGTAGATGCGAAGCTGAATTGGATCGTCAGACACGCAGTCCGTTTCTGGTACCGCTAGGTTCAGATCTGTGAGTGTTCTCTGAATCTGCGAGAAGTCCGTAATCTTTCCCAGACCTAGCGCTGGGAACTCTCCATACTCAGCGTGTGCCTCAGGGGTGTTGACGAGAGTAAGCTCGATAGGTCGGCGCGTGACCATGTTCGATCCCTTGGGGAGGAATTCGTGGCCCACAATTGCTTCCAGGACTGAACTCTTTCCCGAGCTTTGCGAGCCTACTACAACGATGGAGGGCAGAGTCAGGTGCTCCGCCTGGCCCACAGTCTGTAGCAGGCTCCTGATCTCAATCATCTTCTTAGTCAACAGCATCATCTGATCGTCTCTTGCTGCAGCGCTCTCTTCCCGGGTATCTTCTTCGCCGTCTTTGTCAAAAGCAAACGCAGCCGCTGTAGCTGCACCAGCACCAGCCGCGCCCACTCCTGACTCTTTCGGTTGTGATCCTCCTGGTCCACCATTTCCTCCGCCGCCACCTTCATTTCCTGATCCTTCCTCTTTCGCAAAAAGCTGTTGTAACCACTCCGGTAATTCGATACCATCCTTCGTCTTCTCCCATCCATTTCTCGTCTGCCCATAGATGTCCGCTGCGCCCTCAAACAGTGACTTAGCCCCACTTCCGACGGCGTCACTCGCTCGTCCAAGAATATCTGCTCCGTAGTTATATGCCTGGCCCGCCTGATATTGTATGTACGCCAATCCAGCTATGGCTGCGGCTCCAAACATGGCAGGGATGCGGGCAAGCTTGAGCGCAAGCCTAGGCAGCAGGCGCGCAAACGATGCGTGCCTGACTGCTGGCACATTGTGAACCGAGTAGCTACCCAGTGGCCAGGGACGCTGGTTCTGCCATCTTGGTCCTCGCGGTCCCGGCAGTAGGCCGCCAGTTCTTTGGAGAGTGTGGAAGGGTGTTCGGCGGGTCAGAGAGAGAGCAGGACGTGCGAGCGGTGCGAGTCTTGAGGCCAGCAACCGACCACTCATGGTTGCTGATTCGTAGACGCCCTGAAGGCGACCATGTACAGCTATTGCTGAGAGAATTTAGGAATTTGTTCGCGTGTTGCTGGGTGCTGTGTGGCAATAGAGTACTGTAAATGGGGATGGTGCTGGCCGTCCCAGCGCAATCGCGTCACTTTGCCAAGACTTTGAGATGGCCGTTGCGCTCTCACATGAAAGTAGACAGGCCTGGTTACACCTCTCATTCCTACACCACCGCCCTTACGAAACATTTCTCCCCCTCTAGAGATTCATATCAGGGATAACCGGGTCTTTCGCTACCCATACATCCCGCTAACTTGCGAATCATCATTGTGCACATCGATTTCCTAGCTCTAGAGTCATAAACCAAAGTAGAGGCCGAAGGCTCCAAAGGGGCCAGTATGTGCCGCTTCCTTGTTGGTTCTCCCCGCCCTTGTCACCATTATACAAGCTAACCTCGCCAGGTCTTCAAAAGCAAAGATCCCCTCCTTCTTTCCCACCTACTCCTCGACCCGACCCACAGCATCCTAACCCAGTCCTACGACTCGCGGTTACGGCTGGACACGCGGCGGCCTCACAATGGCGATGGCTTTGGTGTAGGTTACTATACGCCTC
Organism: Zalaria sp. Him3; assembly: GCA_027923365.1. Lineage (NCBI taxonomy): Eukaryota > Fungi > Ascomycota > Dothideomycetes > Dothideales > Zalariaceae > Zalaria > Zalaria sp. Him3. The sequence continues at coordinate 773,751 of BPUN01000012.1, read as the reverse complement.
CGGCACTTCTCGCTCTCCTCGGTCCCCAGCCTTGCATTTTCACATCGACCATCCCGGCCTGGAATTGCGCGAACTTGAGCAGATTGGCTTCGAAGACGGTGTCTCCACTCGTATTCGCGCACGTGAGAGCGAGTACGGAAGGTGCGCTCGCCGAGAGCAACTGCCACCCATTCAGTAGAGGTGTTCTGATGTGGATGCACAATGGAGGGATCGGGTGCTGGAATCTGGGAGTCAAGAGACGGTTAGTGAACGCGGTTGGGGACCGGTGGTTTGGGAATGTGGGCGGCAGTACGGATTCTGAGTGGGCATTCGCACTATTCTTGGATAGTTTGGAACGGATGGGCTACGATCCGGATGGCGAGGAGTACCAGACGAATGGATTCGGACATACGGTGTTGAGGAAGGCTATGCTGAAGACAATCGAGAGGATCAACGGCTTTATCAAGGAGGTACAGGAGGCTGGACTTGTGCCAGAGGGTGATGGAGACACGAGGAGCTTGTTGAACTTCGCTATCACAGATGGAAAAAGTGTGGTCTGCACTCGATACGTGAGCAGCAAGACCGACGAGGCCGCAAGTCTATTCTTCAGTAGTGGCACTAGCTGGAAGCAACAAGGTGGCAACGGAACGGATAGTAAGGGTGATTACAGGATGGAGAGACGGGATCGGGGTGCGGACATTGTGGTGGTGGCTAGCGAGCCCCTGACCTTCGAGCGTGGTACGTCCAAGATATCTACCATTGCGTATAGCAACATCAACTGACAGAGCTTGCAGATAACTGGGTCACGGTCCCGACGAATAGCACGCTCACCATCCACAACCAGACCGTTTTGATCCACCCGATTGTGGACGAGTTCTACAATCCATCACCGTCATTCAAGCGCTCTTCGAAGTTCGCTGAAACTAAGGGGCAGACCACAGAAGAGATGGCACAGGGCATGACGGAGGAAATGAGCAGAGAAAGCTCGGCTAAGAAGCTCGTCTCAGGGATTGGAAAACTTGCCCTTGCCAGTGCATAAGAGGTTGTTTGCATGGTTCTTCTTGTTTCCTAGCTGCGTTTCTTGCAGGCAAGCGATCGCGTTCTGGCGTTTGGGTCAACAATTTATGTTATTGAAATTGTATCGGTCTCTCTGGATTAGCCTGGTGTGCGTTAAGAAAGATCATGTTGCTTCCGGAATGATCTCTGTAACGCATATTCGCCTTGGCTCAAACCACTCTCTCCTTGGGCCTCTTTCCGAGAGCGGAAAGCTTAGAAAGTCTCTGCCCAATCAATCTCTCTTCCAAGGATCTCCCAGCCTAAAAGCCTCCAAACGCCGTCCAAGAATGAGTCCATCTCCAACTGTTCGATGTTCCTGCCTTTGATCTTCGGTACTACAACATCTGGCCCCCTGTCGGGCATCCGCAGGACGTCAGTAAGGTCCAACTCCGACATACCCTCCAAGCCAAATATGCAGCGTATTAATGTTCTCTGGAGACGATCCTGGGCTGCTTGACTCAGTGCAGACTTCAGAGGTACTTCCTGTCCATTTGCTTCTGTATCCTCTTGTTTTTCACTCGACATATGACTGGGAGCAGCGCTCATGGCTCTGCTGAGAAGAGTAAGAAGATACGGAGCAAGCAATCTCGACTGCCTCAGTTCCGTTTCAACGGCAGGTGATCTATTCGTATTTCCGAACTTGTTGCTCTCGTTGAGCTCATGTCGGATGTCGTCCGCTGGATTTCGTTCGCGAGGATGACAAAACGTGAAAACATAGATGACCCGGCCCATCCTTGACAGCAACAGGTAGAGGTAGGCTTCGAACACGGCTCTGTGCGGGGCTCTTGCTGGGTCTAGCTGGGGTACAAGCGCGCATAAGAGCCGGGTCAAGCTCTTGATAGCAGGACTTGCTGTTTGTGCAGACCTCTGGGAGCGGGCATCCTTAGCCTTCGCCTTCGTCTTGGGCTCTCGTGCAAGCTCTACAGCCAAGGACAGCTTTGCATCAGATAAGGCCAGATCGGCGAGCTTGTCCAGCGCAGTAGAGAGAAACATAGATATACTATGCAGCACTGTTCCTAGCAGATTTTCATAGCCCTCATATTTGGATAAGACGTCTAAGCCGAAGAGTAGGGAAGTAAAAGCCCGAGCAATGGCCGTGGTCGAAGCATTATTGTACCCCTCATCGGAACTTGCGCGTGCTTTGCTGCTAGGTCCAGGCATAGCTTTTCCAAAGCATGTCAACGCTGAGCTCAAACTGTCTGAAGCCTGAGATAGGTGGTATGCGAGCAGTGCGCCACCTTGTTCTGGTTGGATGCAAAGCTTGTGGATATGGTACAGGCTGCTCAACAGCGTCTGGTGTCCTGGTGTGCCAGCAAGAGGGTCAGCCTCATCAGTCAAAGCCGGCATTGTCGATAACACAAGCTCTGTCGCCTTGCTTGCTTTCTTCGGTGAGCGACGTCCGACTGAGATATCCGGCTCTACGCCCATTTTCTTCCGTTTCCTCCCCCTCTCCGCTGCTTTCGCTCTCTCGTGATTAGCTTCAAGCGTTGCTCGGAGCGCGTCGTTCCTTTTTTGCAGTTCGAACGTCTTGCCTTGCGTCTGGAGGAACGATTGGTAAAGCCGCTTGTATTCGGACTGCCAGAAGGCGAAGCCATTGAACTGTTGAACTCCTGGTTGTGATGACTCGGGCCGTTTACGATCTTCAAGATGCCGTCGTAGTTGGCCAATATACTCTGTCGCAATGTTGGTTGGAGTGGGATTGACGACGGGAGGGCAAGCGTACCTTCAACTGTGACCTCAGCCGGCTTAGAACGGACGACGGAGAGTGCAAGAGCGAGATGCAGTTCGCTTGAACGCGACATTGTTGCAAGTGGATAACAGCCGTGGCAGTTAATATGAAGCTGAAGTGAAGTAACGTTCGGAGTTCTCTGCGTTTATTGGGCTTGAATACGTCCATGCAGGTGGATGTACTGACTGAGGTGCAGGTGGTATCGCAGTCGGACTTTGTCTAGGAGTAGAAGGTGCGACCCGCGGCTTCCAGCCTCCATGGCGACACCTTCATGTTCCATACGGACGGGAGAGAATGTACGAAGATGTGGCGAGAAAGCGATTGGAAATGTAGTGAATATGGTATACAGTGATAGAATACAACCTTAATACATGCCGCCGTCTCCTACCTGTACCGCGAGCCTGGCAACTTCTTGTAGGGCAGGGGCTCAATCTTCTTCCTCTTGAACTCCACATCGTGGCCTGGGATACCTGCGCGTTGCATAACACCCGCAGTACCCTCGTCGTACTTGCTTCTGAAGAGGTTGACACCCACCGGCTTCAAGGCGTTCCGGTCAACGAAGCTGCGAAGAATGAAGCCATCCTGCTTCGTCCGCTCCTTCAACGCCGCTACATCCAACTCCTGTCCCTCCGCTTGCTGCATCACAAACACCGACATCCTCTGGTATGGCGCTCCCTTTTGTGTGTAGGCTGGCAGCCAAGGCACCACCACCTGTGACTCCAGCTTTTGCAGGGGCACGCTGGTCTGGGTCGGCGAAACCTTGATATTGCAAGCCAGGAAGTGACACCTGTAGTCGAAGCCGTCCTTCTCCACGTTCGGCACGTCGGCGTTGACGACCGCTACTGAGATGTACCTCTCGCCCTTGTCGTATGGCTGGATCTTGAGGGTTGCAGGAATCTCGCTGACACGGGAGTCGATGAATTCGCCCGGTTGCACTTTGCGCCTACCGAATGAGAGTTCGACGTTGACGACCGGGTCCAGTGATGGAAGAACGTCGGGTATCACGTTCATCTGCGTTATGCGCTGGACCAGCAGGTTCCTGTCGTACTTGCGCCATTCACGGTCTGCGAGATGACGGTAGATAGGCTTGTTCATATCGCCTAGATTCACTATCAGCATACCGGTTGTAGCCAGGGAAATACGCCGTGCGAAGCGCTCCAAACGCTATTGAACTCACCCAAGTTGTCCTCAAACCGCTTCTTCACGACGGGGTCGTTGATGTCGGCGAAGATCTTCAGCTCCTCCAAGTTCGTCTGCATACTCCGCAACCGCCGTTCCTTTTGCAATTCGTCCTGTGGTTCCACCTGTTTCGCCTTCAACCTCTCAATCCGCGCTCTTTGCTGCTCAATCTGCTTGATCTTCTCTTCCCTGTCCGCCGCCAAGATCTTGCGCGCCTCTTGAAAGCATTGGTAGGGTAATTGTTCGAACGGGATGTTGGACGAGGAGCGGAGGGCAGCACGCCGTCTGCGGGAACCGACAGGTGTGGTTTTCAGGGATTCGAGGACCTTGCGCTCAAGTCTGGGAGTGTGTGCGTAGTTTGGGTCGACGAATGGGAGGGTCGATTGCGAGGCTGCTTGCTGCTCGACAGCCTCTTGTTGCGTAGAGCCGGAAGAAGAAAAGGCGCGAATGGCTGCATTGCTGACGTCCCGGCTCTGGTACCTGACAGATTGCAGCAAAGGCCTTGCGGCCTGTTTAGTGGCCGACATTGTGTGATATCGAATCTAGGAGGTGTGATGGTCGTATTGCGAGATTTCCAAATCCATACCAACCCGTGCCAAGACTTTGGACGGCTGGAATTCTTTCGGCGAACAGCTTCACCTCCGCTTGACCTCCGCTTGATCCTTTCAGCACTACTCCATCCACCACAACCACCTCAGCATGGCCTCCAAGCGCATCTGTCGGTCTGCGCAGGCCCTCCTTAATGGTAGCCTGGCGCCGACGACCTCGCGTAATGCTGTGCGCGTACGTTTAGAACCATACCCGCCCCTACGACCAGGAGACTAAGTTCAACAGCACTACCATTCCTCATTGACCCGCTCTATGGCTACAGAGCCTATCCTCCCTTCTGAGACCATTGCGCAATCATACGAAAACGCCACTCTCACCTCCGCCTCGACCGGCCCAATTCTCACAGACACATTCTCCGAGCCACCACCACCTGCGCCCGCATCCTCAACATACTCGCACCGCTACCAACAACCACCGAATCCCTTCCTCAAGACCGCAACCTGCACTCTCCACAGTTTCCCATCCTTCGAACCAACCTCCTACGTCACATATCCAGGTTCCCACCTCCTCCTGCCCGTGCGGCGAGACATCCTGCACCGCGCGGTGATCTTTGAGGGAGACAAGACCCGTCAAGGTACGGCGAACGTGAAATGGAGGGACGAACTCAAGGGATCGAGCAAGAAAGTCAGGCCACAGAAAGGCACTGGTTCGGCAAGATTGGGAGATAGTAAGTCGCCGATGTTGAAGGGAGGAGCGAAGGCGTTCGGACCCAAGACGCGAGACTTCAGCACCGACCTGCCGAGGAAGATTTACGACCTGGCGTGGAGGATGGCATTGAGTTACCGGTACAGGAGGGGCGAATTGATTGTGATTGACGGAGAGGCGGAAATTGACATGGTGGGCCCGGGTACGATGAGGTGGGTGAAGGAGATGTTGGAGTGGAACAAGTTGGGCAATGCACATGGGCGGAGTTTGTTCGTTACGTTGAAGAGGAGGGGTAGATTCTTCGGAACACTTGAGTCTGGCGACATGGGAAGGGAGGCACAGGCGATGAAGGTCGGGCATGTGGATGTTAAGGACCTGCTTGAGAGGGGTCATGTCGTGATTGAGAAGGCGGCCCTGGACAGGATTTTCGCGGAGCATTCTCATGATCTGGAAAGCAAGGTTAAGCTGGTTGCTTGAATGCGGTCATGGTAGATACCGCTTATATCGTATCATATGTTACAGATTTTGGCCTTCGATCTTATCATCTTACATGATCCACATGATCCTCTTCGTCCAGCCTCACATGTTTGCCCGATTCCCCATACCTGACGAGACGTTGGCGCTGGGTGCTCCTGTCTAGCGACTAAGCACGCAACACTCTCGACAACTCATTTCGGGACTGAACATCGCCTAGCGACGCTCCGGGCGGTAACAGCCAGGTCCATACTAGTTTTCGAGACTTGAGTGTTGACCTTGGGACTTTTGCGTCCGAGCCAGATTGTACTCAATTGGAAGGTTTGGGTCCCTCAAACGACAACGTCGCAAACCCGCCCAACTTCCCTTCCAAAGCCTTCAATTCCTTCGCACCCTGCACGCTCTCAGCCTGCTCCCTAATCTTCTGCAGCAAGGCATTGCAATCCTCCACACTAGCAACCCTCCCGCCCTTCTTCCTCGCCAACACAATATCGACCTTCCTGCCCTCCTCCAAAAACTCCTTCATCCTCTTCATCCGATGGCCCAGATCATTCAGATCAATCGCCCAGTTCAACTCCAACGTCTTGAGCGTATCCGCACTGCTCTTCTTGGCCGCCTTCTTCTGGTCCGCCTTGGCCTTGTCCTTCAGGTACTGCTCCTTCTTGTCCATGAGCTTGCAGATCGGGATCCACTCCTCCTCGGCCTCCTTGGACTTGGGCGTCGGCAGCGGACTGATGCACACTAGGCGGTGGGTCTTGCGGTCGAAGGACTTGAGCACGAAGCGCGTGCCCTGCGGCGGGCCCGGTTTGTTGGTCTCAGGGTCGACGAGCTGGACTCGGCGCGCTGTGATCTCCTCGTCCCAGAGCTGAGAGCGCTTCTCTGGGGCTCGTGTTTTGGCATGGCAGGTCGCGGTGGTAGAGAAGGCGTGGCGGTTGGTTAGCGGTAGGGGGCGTTGTGGGTGAGGCTTGCGAATGCGCCGGAGAGGCTGGTTTGGGGCATCGCTGAGAGCGCTGACGAGGCGCGCGGGAGTTCTTGCGATGGATGGCTGGACGAAGACTCTGTATAAGGCCTCTGAAGGACCTAGGAGACTGTGCGCACGCATAGAGGGTGGATTGCTGCTCACTGCAAAGTGAATCGAGAAAGTTCACGGTCGAAGTCTACGAGCATCGTCATACGGCGAGTTGCTGCCAAGACTACCTAGGTACGAATTCACCTCGGCAGACTTGCCTGAATAAGGTAGGCCTCACAGTACTACCGTACTACGAATGTCTCACGATCCTGTAATGTGCAAATGACAGGCATACCTGCTATCTACAAGTGTGTGCTACTAAGGATAAATGTAGCAATAGTGGTTTCTCTCTTGAGATTACAGAGATCTCTTCATTAATGGGACCTATGACACTGCAGATCCAACCTTTGATTTAAGCAAAGCTTCTCTTCCCAGATGCCATTTGAGATGGAAATTTAACGACCTGCTTTAGGAGCCCTCCAATGTTACTGAGTGGGATGTGTGATGCCCCGATCATGAATCTTGTTGAAACAGCCTCCAAACTCTTGTAGGACGAGTGTCCTGGATTCTCGTTGGCGCTATGCTAGCCAATGGCAGATGCACACAGCATTGCATACAGGATGTGCGTGAGATGCAATGTTTTGCCGAATTGAAGGTATCTGGGCGTTTTCGCTCCATTCTTGACGTTTACTATCAAATCTCCGCCTTTGAACCTGCGTAATGGAGTTGTTACGAATTCAATGTTCCGTAAAGTACCAGGGCTCTTTCCCATCATATAGCTGTCCAGGGTACTGAAACGGGACACCAATCTTGTCTTTGAAAACACTCATCGGTATTGACCCACCAGGCTCCACATGTGTCTGCTGCACTCCATCTTCGGAATCCGACGCCTCATCTTCAGAAGCAGTTTCATCGTCAGTGGTCTTCCGTTGATGATGCCTCGTCGAGCCGACAGGGATAAGCACTCCACATTCCCAGTTCTTGCAATTGAGCTTCCACTCCTTACGACTTCGGTCCCAGACCAGCTTGCCCCATGCACTTTCACTCATATTCGCACTACCAACATACGCCCATGCAATGCTCTTTCCCCGCGCATACAGAATTTTGTTATGGCTCAGAAGACCCTTTCGTGTAGATTGGTAGTCGCGGAAACAGACCTTAGGGAATTTGTCCGATTCAAACCATCTGCGTTGCAAGCAGATTGTGCCTGCATGGCCACCGGTACTAGAGGTTACTGTGGCGTGTGTAGGGAAATAGATGCGGAACTTGTCTCGGATGCTGGTGTCTGTAGCTGCAGCTGGATGCCGCGAAGATTTTGCGGGAGCTGATCCTGATGCGACAGGGTCAACCCCTCTGGCGGCTGAATGAACGGCACGGAGATACTCGTCGTTAAGAGATCCAATCGATGATGCTGCAAAGTCTAGCTGGAGATCGGTTGATTGCAGTCCTAGATCCCTTACTGCTTTGCTCATTCCTACTAATCCGGTGCGTTGTAGATCTTGCCCGTAGTGTGACCCTCCGACGGAGTGTATAAAAGCATAGTCTTTTGTTGCGCTGAAATCAAAGTTGAGAAGACCATTCCTTGCGTCCTCGTGCAAGTTGGACTTCTTAAGAAAGAACAGAAGCTCCTTTGCGAAAGATGGCAACTCGGCACACGCCGTCCCATCCTTTCGAGGAAGGTCAATAATGAAGACAGAGTTCTCCATCGTACCTGTTTCTCCCCAATCGTAAGGTACGAGATTCGCACTGGGTATTGCTATTCGTAGTTTGTGTGGATGGAAAAGAACCATAAGCTTTGAGTGCATGCAGTTCACCATTGGTGGCATGGGAGGAAGGCAGACGCGCAGACTCTTCGAGACACTATCGGTTTCGATAGCGTTCAGCAGCTCGGCACGTTGAGTCTGATCCTTTTCTTGCATCACGAAGATGAGTTTTGTCTGTTTAAGATTGAATTTTGAGATGACCCATTCATCGTCCCACTGGAAGGCTGATAGAACAGCTGTCCGAAGAGTAGCAGGCTCTAAGACTTCCTCAATCTTGACGTCGTTGACTCTCTCATGTCCAAATGCCCACGTCTTCCTGACCCCTCCGTGTGGGTATTGCAAGTCCTGCTGGGAAGACATGGGGGTAGTATATGGCCTGGTCTCGGTATCCTGCGCCCCATCTGTCTCATTCTGCTGAGGGCTGGCTATCGGTGTAGCAAAATTATGCAGACTGCGAGCAAAGCTGGCAATCCTCGACGCTTTCGTCGGTCTTGATAGCGCAGGAGGTGATACAGAACGCTCGCGTTTTGGAATGCGTGTCGCAAGGCGTGCAAGGCGCTCGTGCTCCATGGCCCTACGATCAAGGCCAGGTATGCCCGTACCCAACGAAGAAGGCGGCGTTGGCAGTGCAGAGAGTCCCGGCATTCTGGGACCCGTGTTCGATGGTTGGTTCAACACTAATGCTGCAGGTTCTTCTGCGAGAGACATGGCAATAGCTTTCTTTAAGTCTTCATCTTCACTGTCCGACAGCTCGATTGGGGCTGATTGCGACATCCTTGCACCTGCGATGTGCGTGTGGAGCGAGCTGGCGAGTGGCTGTGCAAAGGAATATGAAATTCTGAAGCACCTACGGTGGGCACTGTAACTGCAGCTAAGGAGGCGACTGAGGTGAGGAGATATAAGTGAGACTCTGCGGACCATGCAGATGTGCTAACCACCTGCGACCTCAGATAGCAAAGTTTTTGACGGAATATACAACGGCAGCTTCAACAAGTAAGGTGCATGTACATGTAACTGGAGGTACCTCATAATAATGTAGGCGACAGTGACTGTCCGGAGAGGTGCGAGCCAGCTGCCCCGCCAACGCGGCATTCACGCCCAATCAGATAACCATTTACACTTTCAACATCCATACATGCAGGTATATCTCTTCTCCTCTCCTTCCCCTACAGACGTGACGCACTTCGCCGTTCTTTGCTGCCTGACTTGACCAATCTCTATGGAGACTCGCAGGCCGAAGGATGCTCCTTCATGAGTCAGATGCTACTAGTATGTGATCATGATCTGATAAGTCAAACCACTCGCGGACGTCTTCCGCCCCACAAGTTAGAACCCCAGAAAGGCAGGTCCGCAAAATATGGTCGCGACATCGCGCACTTTTTCTCTTATTCTCATCTCCTTCATGTTGTATATCCAGAGGCGAGCCAATTAGCAATCGCTTCACATGTTCCGAAGCTTTGCAGGCAGATCCAGATCTACGTCTCTCGCACTTACTATCCTACGATCCAAGAGCACCAGCATCCACGTTTCACCAACACCTCAAGCAGCACCAGCCATGGCCAACTCAGAACCGACCAAGGGAGAGATTGCGGATGACCGTCAAGTCCCACCTATGGGCATGGATGCCTCCACCTTCACAGCAGCCGCCCAATCCTGCATCGACGAGATAGCAAACTACTACACCACCCTCCCATCCCGACCTGTCCTCCCCTCAATTCAACCTGGCTACCTCCGCTCCCTTCTTCCAACACAAGCTCCTCAGGACCCCGAATCATGGCCTTCGATCCAAGCAGATATCGAGCGCACTATCATGCCTGGCATGACCCACTGGCAGTCGCCTAACTTCATGGCGTTCTTCCCGGCTTCGTCCACCTACCCAGGCATACTAGGTGAGATGTGGAGTGCGGCTCTGACTGCTCCGGCCTTCAACTGGCTGTGCAGCCCAGCAGTCACTGAGCTGGAGACAATTGTGATGGACTGGTTGGCTCGAATGCTGGCGTTGCCGGAGGGTTTCTTAAGTCAGGGTGAAGGAGGAGGCGTTATACAAGGAAGTGCAAGCGAGGCTGTATTGACGGCTATGGTTGCTGCAAGGGAGAGGTGGCTCAGAAGGGCTATTGAGAAAGAGGGAATAACAGACGAGGAAGAGAAAGAGGACAGGATATGTGAGCTTAGAGGAAAGTTGGTTGCTCTGGGGAGTCAGCAGTCACATAGCAGCACGCAGAAAGCGGCGAATATTGCAGGAACAAGGTTCAGGAGCATTTCAACAAGCAGAGAAGATGGCTTTGCGTTGACGGGCAGGAGCTTGAGGGCGAAGATTGAGGAGCTCAAAAGCAAGGGCCTCGAACCGTACTATCTCACAGTCACACTCGGTACCACCAACACGTGCGCTGTCGATCAATTTGAAGCGATAGCCGAAGTCAAGAAGGACTACCCAGACCTTTGGATCCACGTTGACGCCGCCTACGCGGGCGCAGCACTCGTCTGCGAAGAGTACCAGCACTACTCGGCACAATTTGCCAGCTTCGAGAGCTTCAACATGAACATGCACAAGTGGCTACTCACCAACTTCGACGCCAGCTGTCTCTTCGTCCAACATCGCCGCGACCTGACAGACGCCCTCAGCATCACGCCAGCGTACCTGCGCAACCAATTCTCTGATTCCGGTCTGGTGACAGACTACCGAGACTGGCAGATCCCGCTCGGGAGACGGTTCAGAGCACTTAAGATCTGGTTCGTCATCAGGACGTGGGGAGTGAGTGGGCTGCAGGCACATGTGCGGCGCCATATCAAGCTCGGCGAGATGTTTGCGGATCTGGTGAGGGGGAGGTCGGACTTGTTCAACATCCTAACCGGGCCGTCCTTCGCGCTTACAGTGCTGACTGTGAACCCTCGGTGGAGAAAGATGGTTGAGCCGGGCGTGGCCGATGGCGAGGATCCGAGACCGTACCAGGACAGCCACGTCGCTGTCACACCGCAGGAGGCTGACAGTAAGGAGTTGGATGAGGCAAACGCCGCAACGAAGGAGGTGTACGAGTTGGTCGACAAGCGGAGGGAGGTCTTTTTCACTAATAGTGTAATTGGCGGCGCTTATGCCATACGCGTTGTCAGCGCAAACCCATTGGCGGAGGAGAAGCATCTGAGAAGAGCGTTTGAGATCCTGGTGGAGACTGCAGAAGAGGTGCTGTCAGGGAGAGAGAATCAATAGACCTTTGGTATATAACGATAAACGTAACGCCGCAAGGCGAGATACGGCTCACAAATGGAGCTGGTGTGGTGATGGAATATACGTTAATTGTAACTGAAGCACGCGCCGCGCCTAGGGTATCTACGCGATCAAAACACCGTGCCAAAACTGCCCAAAACCGCAAAACACCGACTCCAAGCCAACCTTTTCTCATCTAATCTTCCGTATCTTGATGCCCTGCAACAACCTGACGCTATTCCAGACCGAGTCCGTGACCTTAGTCGGCAACTTCCTGCCCTTGAGCCGCTGATCAATAAGCCACAAGCCGACGACAAACTCCTCCTTCAGCAACCGCCCGTTCTCCTGGCTGTCGACCAGACTCCACACCTCCTCGAGGATATGGGCCGGCAGTCGGGACCGCGTCCAAAGATCCTTGACCACCAGATTCGAGACCTGTTCAGGCACCTGCTCCCTGATCGCAGCACTGTCCTTCCCGTCCGGGAAGCGGGCCAGAAAGCGTTGCTCGGCGGGGGTGAATGTGCAAAGCAAGCCCTTATTCGCAGCCCAGACGCCCTCGTAGCGTTTCCGCTCGCGCTCCGTGACGGCGTTGCGCCAGCGCTTGCGGTCGCCTTCGTGGTGCTTGTTGGGGTGTTTGCGCAGGTGGCGTTTCTTCTTGTGTTTGCCGTAGGGGTCCTCGTCGTCGGTCTCGTCGGACGATTCTTCCTTCTCCTTGCGCATCGTGTGGCGCATGCCGCCCTTCTTCGGTGGGCTGGTCTTGCCGAAGAGGTGGTGGTGTTTTGGGTTGTGTGAGCCGAGGGGCGGAGGTGGGAGTTTTGTTGGGGAGGGGGCGCGCGTGGCGGCTAGGCTGGCGCCGACCATGGCGTTGGCGAGGGAATCGCCAGTTGTGAGGGGTGAGATGTAGCGTGGGTGCAGCTGGTGGTATGTTGCAGTGATTGATCTCTGCGGCTGTGACGCGGCGACTTCTTGGGGCGCGAGACTGCGGGAGCCTTTCCGAGATACGCTGGGCGCGCTTTGTGTTGGGGATATTTGCGGGCGTGGGCTCCGCGTCTTCGGACGTGTCAAAGTGGGAACCGCTAACGATTCTTCCCTTGCTTCTGGTGCTTTTATCGTCCGCCTAGCTGGTGGAGGAAGCGGCCTTTTGGCGACCTTATCAGCTGGGCTAGGGGCCTTCTCCTTGACGGAGCTAGGCACACGTTCCGACGGAGGAGGCCCTGATGATGTGATTCGAGCCGGCTCCCTCTGCGTAGTAGCTGCAGCCATCATCCGCCTGACTGTACCTTCACCGTCGAACATAGGAGGGGCATCGCCTTTGAGCAGGGATGATCTTCGCAAAGGCCTTGGGGACTGAATTGGCGTGGGCTCGGCGACTCTGATCATTGGAGCCGCCGCTGAAGGGTTTCTAGATTGTCCCTCTGATGCTTCACTGTTCTCGAAGAGCTTCACAAGAGATGTTGTAGGAGCTATTGACGACGTGTCTGGTCGATTTGAACGTGGACTGTCCTGGGCTACACCTGACGCTGCAGAGTCCGATCGCACATGACTAGGCCGCGGCTTTGCTTTCACCACAGGCTTCGATGCGATTGCCTTGTTCCGGGTTTGTGTCTTTTGCAGCGCTTCCGCTGTTGGAGGAGCTGGTGACGCTCTTGCAGCGGCAACGGTAGCTGCCTGATATGAAGGAGATCTCGATATACCCCGACTTGGCCGTTCCGAAACACCCAAGCTGGACTCTCCATTTGCATTCGTTTGTACTGGTGCAGTGTTGTTGGCTTGGCTGATCATGCTGCTCTTCTGATCCTTTCGTAACGGGCCCACCGCTGCTCCTTCGGCCGGAACGGGCAACTTCGGCGACGGCTTCTTAGCATGTCCGGCACTGACGGCAGCAAGGAGGGCGCCATTGACCTTGGGCGATGAACTGTCTATATTCAGAACATTTGTAGTTCTGGCTCTAGGCGATGTTCCGAATGCTTTCGCTGCGCCATACAAGGCTGCGTCGCGGGCAGCGGAGGAGTCGTTATGGCTCGCATTCGAATTCGCTCGAGAGCGCTGGGCGGTGCCCGTCATCCGGACAGTGCGCTAAGCAGCGCCTCATCTGAACAGTCTAGGATTGTGTGCGGCCGGAGAATATCATCGAGGTAATCCTTTCGAGGAGTATGCTTATGCAGATGGTGTAACAGAAGATGAGGTGATCAACATGGAGCCAGGGCATGTCCGGCTGCACCTCAGACGCGGCCGGCTGCCGACATGCGGGAACTCCCGCGTTGCTGCCTCTCCCTTATTAGTACAACACATTCACTTGCCACTCATATCAAAGACGAGACATCTATTCACACCCGTCCCTGAATTGAATTGCCTGTACTATCCTGCATAACCTCCCAGTCGATCATGAGCCGCAATCCTGAGGCTTTCCAATTGTCTCTCCAACCGGGTTGAAGCATACAGTACGGCACCAACTTCACATCACCATGGCCGACGACTCCGAGATGCGAGATGCAGCAGCGGTGGAGGAAGAAGAAATGCAATATGGGCATGGTCCGATGACTGAAGAAGATCTTGACGAAAAGTACCCGAATCGACCTCACAACCATTCTCGTACTCTGCCATTCCACGACCTGTTTCTTACTCTGTTCAATCCACTTAATGAGAACAAAAAGAAGCCTACGGGCCCAATAACTGCACGCAAGAAGCAGGGCCCTCATGGTCCTGCCAACCTCAGCCCAAACGAAGTACGTCGGTCCATCCTCGAACGATTCATCTCCCGGTGGCGGAAGGAAGTTGGTAATGACATCTACCCTGCTTTCCGCCTTATTGTACCAGAGAAGGACCGTGACCGTGGCATGTATGGCTTGAAGGAGAAAATCATTGGCAAACTGCTTGTACGAGTTATGAAAATCGACAAGAATTCCGAGGATGGATATAATCTTTTGAACTGGAAGCTACCAGGCGTCAAGTCTTCAAGTGCTATGGCGGGCGACTTTGCTGGTCGGTGTTACGAGGTCATCTCGAAGCGTCCGATACGCACCACCGTAGGCAGCCTTACCATTGGCGAAGTGAATGAAATGCTGGATCGATTATCTACTGCCCAGAAGGAGGAGAACCAGCTGCCTATTTTCGAGGAGTTCTACAAGAGGATGAATGCAGAGGAGATGATGTGGTTAATTCGGATGATCCTCCGGCAGATGAAGGTAGGCGCAACGGAGAAAACCATCTTTGATATATGGCACCCTGATGCCGAGAACCTCTTCAATGTCTCCTCGAGCCTACGGCGCGTGTGTTGGGAGCTGTACGATCCTCAAATACGTCTGGAAGGAGAGGACAAAGGGATCAACCTGATGCAATGTTTCCAACCTCAGCTGGCGGCCTTCCAGATGCATTCGATGGAGAAGATGGTCGCTCGTATGAATCCTACTGAAGAAGATCCCGTCTTCTGGATCGAGGAAAAGCTCGATGGTGAGCGTATGCAGCTCCACATGGTCGAAGATGAGACTATACCTGGGGGTAAGCGCTTCGGCTTTTGGTCGCGCAAAGCGAAGGACTACACCTATCTCTACGGTAATGGGTTTCAAGATGAGAATGCCGCTCTTACCCGCCATATCAAGACGGCCTTCGATGACGGAGTGCGCAACATTATTCTGGATGGCGAGATGATTACTTGGGATCCAGAGCAGGACGCGATGGTGCCATTCGGCACTTTGAAGACTGCTGCTCTTTCGGAGCAGCGTAATCCGTTCTCCACTGGCAACAGACCCATGTATAGGGTCTTCGATTGTCTTTACTTGAACGACCGAAACTTGACGAACTACACCTTGCGTGATCGACGAAAGGCTCTTGAGAAGAGTATCAATAGCATCCATCGCCGCCTTGAAATTCACGCCTATACCGAAGCCACTTCAGCGGCAGAGATTGAGCCTCTGCTACGGCAAGTGGTAGCTGAATTATCGGAAGGCCTAGTTCTGAAGAATCCTCGGTCTGTCTACCGCCTCAATGAACGCAATGACGACTGGATGAAAGTGAAACCGGAATACATGACTGAGTTTGGAGAGTCACTGGATTGCGTCGTGGTGGGTGGCTATTATGGTTCAGGTAAACGAGGCGGAAAGCTTTCCAGCTTCTTGTGTGGGCTTCGCGTCGACAAGAACCAGATCCAGCAGGGGGCGAGTCCTATGAAAACGTACTCTTTCTTCAAGGTTGGCGGTGGGTTCAGTGCTGCTGACTATGCCGAGATCCGACATCGTACGGAGGGCAAATGGGTAGACTGGGACCCAAAGAAGCCACCAACTGAGTATATTGAGCTTGCTGGTGGCAATAGGCAGATCGAACGACCGGACTGCTGGATCAAGCCAGACGATTCCGTTGTGATCTCCGTGAAAGCCGCTTCTGTCTATCCCAGCGAAGATTTCAAGATGGATGTAACGCTTCGATTCCCGAGGTTCAAGAAGCTCCGTACTGATAAGGACTGGACGCAAGCTTTGTCGATAAACGAGTTCAACCAGTTGAAGGACAGGGCTGAACAAGAGAAGAAGGACAAAGGCTTCAAGATGGATGATAACCGCCGCAAGAGACCAAGTACGAGGAAAAGAAGGCAGCTTACTGTGGCTGGAAATGATGAAGTCCTCACGACCCCTTACGCTGGGCCAGAAACAAAGGTCTTCGACGGGCTCGCCTTCTTCGTTATTACCGAAGCGCTGAAGCCTGTCAAGAAGAGCAAGGCAGAGCTTGAACAGCTGATCAAAGCCAATGGCGGCCATATCCTGCAGTCCGAGAAAGATCCCAAAACCATTTGTATTGCAGAACGAAAGCTTGTCAAGGTCGCCTCAATCATCAAGCGTGGCGAACGGAACCTGATCAAGCCCTCATGGATCTTCGACTGCATCAAGCAGAACGAGCGGGACAGTGGTCGCTCGAACTATCTGCTGCCGTACGAGCCTGACCACGTCTTTTTCGCCACTGCAGAGGATCGCGGTGTGTTTGGGCAGAACGTGGATCCCTACGGCGACAGCTATGCCAGAGATACGACCGCGGAGGAGCTGGAGCGGGTTTTGCAGGCCATGCCTAAGATGGAGCATGGCTATGACTCGGAACTATTACTAGAGCAAATCTTCGGAGATGGCGCGCTGGAAGAAATGCCGGGTTGGATGTTCCATGGCCTTGCGGTGGGCTTCATGGATGTTGGTGATCATAATTCCGAGGAGCTTGAAGGCACCGCGAACTCTTCAATGCTTGCAGCCAAGCGTATTGTTGCTTTTACCGGCGGTGTTGTGACAGATGCGATGTCTGACAGCCACCTCACGCATGTGGTCGTCAGGGATCGGCAAGGGGCGGAGAGTGTACGACCCACGCTTGCAAGGCAATTCGGAAGGGGCAAGAGGCTCGCTCGTATTGTAAGTGTAGACTGGGTGCATGATAGCTGGAGGGAGATGACACGGCTAGACGAAGAGAGTAGGTTTTTTGCAACATCCTGGCGTGGATTTTTACTAACAGGTACGCAGGATACGCCCTAACATGAAAGGTTCCGTAAGTCTTAGGCCAGAACTGGGCATCATTATCAGAGCGTCCTTTCTTTCACAGCACACGCGCCGGCATCGAGCACAGGTGTCTAGGAATGCCTGCAAATACCATGGCTGCACTGAAGAGTGTGATGAAGATGTTGAGCAGGCACTTATATTATAGGCCCGTTCCTTGATTTTTGCACACAGAGAACTTGAATTAACAACCTGCTGTGTTACCTTGCAGTGACAGCACCGCTCAAAATCGTCTGAGCCTAGTTATCATCTGTCGTTATGTTGCCGCCAGAATCGATGCCTTGCGCCCCTGTTAGTTCGATCCTGGCGATGGGTTCTTCCCCTTCTACTACTATCCGCTGCGTACCCTCGCTGGTTCCAGTCCTCGTTTTCGTAACTTATATTCGGCATCTCTTCGTACTCCCGCTGCTTCCAGTTGTCGTCTTCATACCTTGTCTTCGGCAAATCCCATGCGTACCCCTGCTGATTCCAGTCCTTGCGTTCACGCTCGGAAGGCCGCTGATTCCAGTCCTCGCGTCCACGCCCGGAAGGCCGCTGATTCCAGTTCTCGCGTTCACGCTCGGAAGGCCGCTGATTCCAATCCTCGCGTCCACGCCCGGAAGGCCGCTGATTCCAGTTCTCGCGTTCGCGCTCGGAAGGCCGCTGGTTCCAATCCCCGCGTCCACGCCCGGAAGGCCGCTGATTCCGGTCCTCGCGTTCATACTTTGTCTTCGACGTCCTTTCGTATGCCTGCTTCCTCCAGTCCTCGCGTCCATGCCCGGAAGGCCGCTGATTCCGGTCCTCGCGTTCATACTTTGTCTTCGGTGTCCCTTCGTAACCCCGCTGATTCCGTTCATGCCTTCTCTTTTTATCGGGGCCATTCTTGAATTTTGGATTTCCTCTACGATCGGATGGCCACTCTTGTGGCGTTGAAAGGTACGGGGGCTGCCCATCGAGCATTCCGATATGAAACCCTGGGTCAGGCAGGAGGAGATCAACCCAGCCTATACCAGGTATGTGGAAGGGTGGGCAAAGGGACTGGCTATCATTCATGCGGTTCTGACCTTGGTCTCGGCTGCGTGTAGAGTGTGCGTTGTGTTCTTGTCGCTGATGGCGTTTCCTCCATCTTGGTGGGGCAGAGTTCCATGGATCCATGATTTCGTACGGAGCTCACGAATTTCACGGTAGAGTAGGGCTAGGATGACAGGTACTGTACAGAAGCTAATTTTTCCCCCGAGCTGGGCCATACGACTATTCCTATATGCGAAGTCTTGCCTACTAAATCCGAGGCATGTTCTGCAGCCTGCGCCGTTGACTAGGATACTGTACACAGCCGAGCCAGCACCAGGCTGCGCCTCGGAAGTGTTAACCAAACCTCAGCATACTTACTCCTCACACTGCCACCTAAGTTAGTGCGCAGTGAGTCTGGGTATATGTGGGGACTTCCTATATGCCCTTATGGCGAATACCTTACGTTCGGAACTGCGGCTTTTATTTCAGCCCGCCACACAAACGCCTCCACGCGCTGTGTCTGCAAAAGGAATCCCACGGTATTGCAGTTCTCACCATCACGATTAGAATGACTGATCTGCACGGCGCAGGGGGGGGCTTCCTAGCGCTGCTGCAGGCTTGCACGTGTGGGAGGCTGTACCAAGCCTCACCCCACCAGCCCTGGATAGACAGCAACGAGAAGCGGCGAGGAAGTCGAGGTCTAGCATAAGGCTCGGGTAGATTGATCTTGTGGAGAGGTCGCCCCATCGTCAACATCTAAATATCATACCAACATTGCACAATGTTGTTGAGCGATGCTCTCTATGAGGAAGGCTGTTCTTATACCTACTTCAACCCTTCAGATGTTAATTCACTCGAGGTTTTCCTGTTCGCGGTGAGAATCATTACCACTCTGCATTTGGCTCTAAACGCTTATATACACCTCAGCGTCGTCAACCCGCGATCCGCGAAACAGTTGTGACTCCGGCCCTCATAAGTGACTGGGCCTATGCCCGTGGATCTTTCAGGCCACCGTCAGTGATAGCCAGGGGACCTGTTGTTGGTAGTCTCCGGCTGCTCTACTACGCGATTCTCCCATCAGATGTCTTATTACCGGTTGGAAAGTTCTGTAGCCTACCCTTCCATCGGCGGGACTTTGACCTGCTGTCAGAGGCCTTGAGCTTGCCTCGATGTTACATCGCCGACTCGGCACGTCTGAGACTTCAACCTACAGGCTACATTGCGACGCGGATGGAAGCTCTTTCAGGCACAGACGGAACATCCATAGGTTTCCATCAACAATACCTTTGTCGGTATGCCGAATATCTCACCCACCGCAGGTTTCACATGTGTTTCGCCCCGCCAACAAGATCGGATGGAATTAGTCTCGTCACACGACACGAAGACGAAGTCTAATAGTTGACTTCTATCTTTTCGACACAGACGAGGAAGCCCGCTTTATGACGTTCTGCACCACGTCAAGCAGTCTGCCGAACTTGCTTCTCATCCTTTGCTCGTACCTTCACTGGCCTACAATGCATGGTTCACCATTCTAGGGAATCAATATGTCGCAGTGCATGCTCAGATCCGCGACAATGTTCAACTGAAAACCGGTGTCATGCAAGACTATTTCCGTATTGGAGACACCCGTCTCCCGATCTCTGAAAGCACGGATCCAAACGACTTACAGCAGGAACACGACCGTATCCACGAAACCCTAGTACTTCAACATGAATATCTCTCAAATGCCCGCACTTACTTCGTCAAAGATCTCAGTAGGGCAACCATGGCCGCTTTCGACAATTTACCGGCAGCATTTCGAGACACTGAAGACGACCGCGAGCTACGCGCATACGTCAAGCGGCTGGTGGGGAAAACGGATGTCGAGCTCAACCATAGAGAGCAGTTGCTGGCGAAGATCGACGTTCAGTTCAAAGTCCTGTATTCGCTGATGCAGCAGAAGGATAGCAGAATCGGTATCGATATTGCACGAGAGACGAAAAGTGACAGCAGTGCTATGAAGACATTAGCGCTTATTACTATAGTGTTCCTGCCTGCGACCGCGGTAGCTGTAAGTTATGGGATAACTCAGGTCTTGAGCACGTTATGCTAAGAGATATGCTAGGCCATCTTCAGCATGAGTTCTTTCTTCTCACCAGCGCCGGGAACGCTCAAAGTCTCCCCAGAGTTTTGGATCTTTCGGTGCGTTGTCGGTCCCATGACCGTGGTTATTGTTGGATCGTGGGTGCTGTGGATCAATCGGAAGCAAGTGCGGTCATGGGGAAGAACACGGGTCGGTGTTTCACATCGACGGAGCTGAATGCACTAGAAGCACTTGCAAGATCCAACAGGTACCGACAGCGTACATGACATAGACGTGCGTTCCGTCGACTACGATGTACTTCATTTGGGCAACAGTGTCCCTCATGGGCAACCTGATCATGGTGCTATTCCCATTCAGCCATGAATTTATTTATGTGTACAGCCATAGAAGAGCCTGCGTACGACGGTGAAGATGGAGCAACTACTCAATCCACAACCGTGGCAGTATCATTGTATCCGTTACGTGAGATCTACACTCTGGAAGAGAAACACTGGTCGACTCTTTCCCTGGTTTTGAACAAACAATGGAGAAAGGACTCTGGCGAGGTAAGTGTTGGAGTTGATTTCATCTGTACTTGTACATGCGTGAGGCTCGCTTTCGTAATATGCTGCATCCTCAGCATCTGGAGATGAGTTTTTCAGTATAAGAGAGCGTTGGAGTTGATTGTTGATTTCATCTGTGCTTTTGCATGCGTAGGATGCGCATTCTGTTTGTATTGATCAGTACAAGAGCCAACTCTACACTCGCCAAAGCTGCTTCCTGTCCCTTTGTCGCGCCTGTCCTATAGTATATGAGTTGACAGGGATCTGATAGACTGGGATCGTTCCTCGTTCGTGGATAGCGACCTCGACTTCCCTCTGGCTTGGCCAGCAAGTGCTGCAGGGCGAAGACCTTCTTGTGCGACTTCCGGGCCCTTTCCCTGGTCTTGCACAAAGACTTGGATATGTTTCCTGCGGCATTAAACCACTTCTAACCACCAAAGCTCGACGAAGGCCCGGATGACCGCTTGGGACCCTTTTCCGCCAGGTTGCTTGCTCCGAGCAGGACTTGATTTCGAACATTTGGATGTCGTAGAAAACCCATCATATCGGCTTCGCGACCTTCCTCATCTCACATTTCGACGTTGCAAAAAGAGCCATCACACAGGTTTCGCAACCTTCCTCGCCTCCCCGAGCCCCAACCCGCCCTCCTCCCCCACCTCCCTCATCTCCCTCCAACTAACCGGCGCCATGACCCTGCCCGCCTCACTCCACGCCATGACAACGCCGAACTCATTCCTCGCCGTCGACGCGTAATAATTCCTCTCATCGCCCACACTGATCACAACCGCGCGCACCACGTCGCCGACGCGGAAGCTCTCGGCGACTTTCACCTTGTCGGTCTCGGTCGCGCGGATGTCTTGTTGGCGGATCAGGGCCTGGAAGGGTTCGCGAAGCGGCTGGGGCTGTGGTACCCCGCCACCCGGGGCGGTCGTGGAGGACGGAGGGGCGAGCGCGAGGATGTCGAGGGTGGCTTGGCGGGGGTTTGTGCGCGTGACGCGGCCGAGGACGACATCGCCGACCTTTGGCAGAGCGGCGGTGGGGACGCCTACACCCTCGACACGGCCTCCAGCTCCGGCCGCAGCGATAGTGAGGCTAGGGAGGGACTTTTTCGAGGCCGGCGGAAGAACGGAGACGGGGCCGGCGACGCTGGCGTAGAGCTGCGAGGCGTGGAGGTGGGTTCCTGGGCCCGGGAGGTGGGTGGAGGAGGGGGCTAGGGGGTCGCCGGGGAGCGCGAAGGCGGGGATGGCCATAGTGTGGTGGTGCTTGGTGTACGGAGGGAGCAATCTGGATCTTTTACTGGGAGCTAGCTGTCTGCGATTTGGATGGAGAAAGTTAGGATGGAGGTCGGGTTGCGCCGGCTGATCTGCGGCATTTTCACATGCGAATGTTTACGCTTCTACGTCACCGTTTCAGTCCTCGATGTCGTCCACCTGCATGTCCTGTCCGAAACGGGATGCTCAGACCGGAGGTATCTATAGCACCTGAACAATATAGAACGCCCTATAAGCAGCCGAGTATCGCTGCTTAGTAGGTACTCTAATAGAAGGTTGAAGGAGACACTCCTCTTAGGGCTGATTTGCTAGTAAGGGCACTTTCTAATTGGTCCAGGTGCTGTACATTACTTACCTAGCTGGGTATCTCTATGTATGCACGAAGTAAAGTGTAGTGAAGACAAGTGAAACATAAAGAAGTGCACATAGCAACATTGCATTTGAATCGTGAATATCATGTATTGAATTACAGCGTCGCTACCTAAGAAAAACCCCCATCAAAAACAAAACGATGTGAAGTGCCAAATTCGGTACTCCAAGGATATCATCTGTCCCAACCCATCAATATCTCGCATGCGAGTTATGGTATATGAAAATCTGAAAACACCCGTTCAAACGCAACAACAAAAACAGACTGTGCTGAGACTGAGCTGAGTCTTTGCTCTCAACCCCCTCCAATGCTCGCCCCAGGAAAATGTGTCTAACGCCTCTGACGCCCTTTGCTGAAACATGTGTATGGCATCCGATAATGCCGTGCCGTGTCCACCGAAGCGGACGTTGTGTGCTGGTAATGCCTACGCCCGACGCGGAATGGTGCACAGAGCAGGTCGTTTCCTGCATCCATGCCATCGTTGTTGCTCATCATCCCTCGGACAGTGTCTTCTTTCCCCCATGACCGCTTCCGAGCTCAAGGCAGCGCCGGGCCAACGCCACGACCTCAGCCTCTCCGTCATCACTTCCCTCCTCTTCTCCTTCGACATTCTTTTCGGAAATATCTCTAACCATTTTCATCACATCCTCGCTCTTATTGATGGTATCCAGGAGCTTGTCATCGTTGCTCTCGAGAAGTTGCAGCAGAGTCCAGATTGCGATGTGCTGGAAGGTGGGATCACCGGAAGCTAGGAAGCGTGATAGATATCCGTGAATACCACCAGCGGGAGAAGTCCAGTTGGAGAGGAAAATGGAATAATCGCCGACTAGATGGAACTAATTAGCTTGTGCTTCATTCCAATTGGCGGCAGACAGTACCTTTGCTTGAGAGGTTTCCAAGTGCGGCTGCGCTGTTGCCCTGCACCTCAATGCTCTCACTCTCGGTGAGCGGGATAAGGACGTCGAAAACACCCAAGCTCAGCAAGTGTGGTTTGAGCTCATCGCTAAGTGCAAGCACAGCAATGGCCGCAGTCATCTCGCTTTGGACATTGATCGGGACATGTAGAACCAACTCTTTACACTTCTGTACCGCGCCTGCCTCCAGTACGAGTTGCTTGTTACGGTCCGACGAGGCAGCCAAGTTGCGTAGAGTAGAAATAGCGTGACATTGAATCTCCTCGTTCTCGGTACTACCCAGAAGGCCAACCAAAGGCTTGAGAAAACCAGCATCGATGATTGGAGATTCGTTCATGGGATGAATGGAGATATTCCGGATGCATGCGACGGCGGAAAGGATGAGTGGAAGGTATTCGGATTGCAGTAATCGTAGGAGTGGGCGAAGTCCGTTGTTGCGAACAATCTCCAATTGATACTTCTCATCAGATGCCAGATTTCGTAGAGCCAGAGCGGCTTGACACTGGACTTTGGGTGCTTGGCCTTCCATCAGGTGGACGAGTGACTGGACGAGTTTCGGTTCGGTCTGAGCAAGGCGTTTGCGATTGGACGAATCGACGGCGATGTTGCTCAGTGCAGTGGTGCAGTAATACTGGACGTCAGTATCAGGTGAGCCGAGAAGCTGAACAAGGACAGGAATAGCGCCCGCGTTGACGAGCTGCTGTCTGTTGTCATCTATAGAGAAACATAAGTACGATGCTCCACACTGGCAAGACCAAATCATACCTGAATGTGTCATGTTTAGGAGGGCGCCAGTAGCATTGCGTTGGACACGCATGTCCTTGGATTTTGCCAATTTAGTCAGGGGACCGAGTGCTCCGGAGCGAGCAATCTTGGCCTTGTTGTCTTCATGGGTTGCTAGGTTGGTAATGCAACCAACAGCATTGCATTGGACTTCGACATTGCTCGAGTTCATCTGTCGGATCAGTGGTGTCAACCCTCCCAACTGAACAATGAGGAGCTTGTTGTGGCCTATAAATGATCAGTACAGACCGCAATACGGAATATGTATGTTCATACCGTCAACAGCGAGGTTACCAAGCGCGGCACTAGCTGCTCTCTGAACCTCGATATCAGGGCTTTCGAGAAGGCTGAGAATGGGCTCGAGGGTGTTCTTATCCACGGCTCTGACATCTACAAGTTCGTTTAGTACTCGTCTTGCGCGTCTTAATATAGGCCTGACCAACCTCTTTCTGTTATTTCTGCGAACGTCAAGCTTGCGCTCCGTTGCAGATCGATGTTTTGGGAGTAAACTAGGGTGCTGAGGGCGTTGAGAGGTTCGCCGGAGAAGAAGTCTGTTTCCGCACGCTATTGTGAAAGTAAGCATGTTGTCGAAATGAAAAGGAGGAGGTGAGTTGCCATACATTCTCCAAGTAGTTGAGCAGGTCGGCGACTGCTTCGCGCTCGCTGTCGGCAAGGACATTGTCGTAGTCAACCTTGTTCCGGCCTGCTTGTAATGTCAGTGAAGTCCGTGGAGCGTGTAAACTAGCGCTTACTGCCACAGCAATAGAAGATGGACGCGCAGAAGTTCGTAATGACCGCCATGGGCAGCCGCTTGGCCGAGCGGCCACTGAAAGCTCAACGGAGCTCTGTCGAGGACTGTGGAGGGCAAGAGATGGAGACGGTGGGTGTGATGTTCATGCAGAGATATGCGTGGTAGACATGAACATGGCGGCGTGAGGAGGTGGGGGGTGATTAGCGACGTTGGTTCACTGAGTTGAAGTTGAGCAAATGCAACTCCAGGCCAAACGTTGGACGACGACACGAAGTGGATCACTTGGCTGATGGCTCCAGCAACCAGCAGAGGAAATCGCGGCCCGCGCCGCCAAGCCCAAGATAGGGATAATACGATCTTCAAATGTATAACATCGGCCAATTAAGCATACCTATTTATGCAGCTATTTGGAAACGTCTAAATAAATTATTTCCATGTATAAGGAAAGATCTACCAACTTCCACGATCAGTAACAGCTGGAGAAGGCCTCGTGATGGACGGCGTGGTTCTCATCAAGCAACACCTGGGGCGGAACGCTTCAAGGGTCCATTCCATACAAGCCTGTCATCCATTAACCATTGGCTGTGACGAGAAGCTTCACCAGCTCGCCAATAAAGATCTTATGCGTAGACCAAGGCACTGCATGCTTCATCTCTATCAGCCTCACTGACTGTAGGTCGCCCAAGAGCGGACAGGATCAATATCACTTGCTGCGCCTCCTCCTACTCGCTCTCCTGCTTATGTACCACATCCATGCCCGGTGGATGTGCAGAAGGATGCCAAGCACCCAGGAATGACATATGCGGGGTTCGAAACCCGAACGTGGTATAAGCTTAGCCACCTTATTTGTCGGCAGTCTTTTTCTCTCGCAATACAAATACCTTCAGACATGCAACATAAACGACCTATGGTATATCGACTTCTTTCCTGCACGACATACACGTAATTTAGCAGTCATGGCGCGTGGGTGAGGGCGGTTGTGGGGGTTTTACGCACCACTTCAAGCCACTCATTCCTCCCTGGCCGCGGACCTCCGCGCATGTCTGCCGCCTGAAAACTGTCAACCTCTGCTTATGTAGCAATAACTCGAATAAATCGACCATAACTTATCTGGCGAACTTATTACCGCCACTCACATGGCACAGGATGGTGTGAACAAATCATTTCGCAAACTGCGCTTAGATACAAAAAGATCGCGCAAGCCGGCCGCTTCACCATTTGCCTCCATATCCCATGACGATCTCTCATCAGAGACTGTCAAGGATGGCGCACAGGGCTATGCAGTTCAGCATGCCACTTACGGCTCCTCACTCTTGACTTCCGAGGAGCTTGAGACTAGTACGCCCGAGTCAGCGGAGCATGCGGACACTGTATCGCCACTCAGAAACCAAAGCTCTGCAACAAAGGCCCATGAGCTTGAAGGTTCACCAACCCACGACCAAATAGAGATCGGTCACACTTCAGGAGGTGTTCACGACATTCCAATGAGGCCAAAGCTACGTGCCGCTCCAGAGGAACACCATGCATCTCAATCCTTGGGCCAGCCTTTGCCAAAGGTCCGGCGTAAACAGGAGGAGCCTTCGAGTAGAGGTGATCCGGAAAGTCCAAGCATCACGCCGCAAGATTTCATACAAAAGTATAAGATCAATCCTTTCACAGGCGAGCCGGTCCGCAGACGTACGAGAAGGAGCGACGCAGCTCCACGACTGCCCACCCTCACCTCTCAAGATGGGGAAACAGACCATTCCGGAAAGGATGACACAGTCATTGCATCTGTCACTTCCGAGTCCGCAGAGTCGTCCACCGAGGACTATTCGACCCCTTCGTCCATGTCAAACTCATGGCTTCTATCACCCCGTGAAACAAACTCGCCATCGATATCCCCAACATTCGCAAGCGATCCCTGGGCTGGCCCACTCTCAACACAAAGCAGCCTCCGCTCCATCCATGCAATGTCACGGCAGTCAAGCTTGCAAACCCGACGTCGTAGGTCATCACGAATGTCAGCATCTCCCGGCCAGTCACCTGCTGCCAGTTTCCTCTACTCGGCCAACCGCACAGCATCCTCGGCCGCCGCTCCACAACCAGATGACGAAGGTCAAACCTTCGGCGACGAAGGTACCGACCAGTGGGTAATAGGCAAGCAAATCGGACTCGGCGGCTTTAGCACGGTCAAAGAGATCTTCAGCATCTCCGCCTCAGGCAAAAGCGTCAAGCGCGCCGTCAAGATCGTCCGCAAATCTGTCCCGAACAAGTCCGAGTCCGAGAACGATAATTTCCAGGACGAGTTCGAGCACGAGATCGGGATTTGGAGGAGCGTAGCTGATGACCATATCCTGCCGTTGCACGTGGTTTACGCGACGGATTTCGCGACGTTTTGCGTCATGGATCTCGTCGAAGGTGGCACTTTGCATGATCTGGTCCGGAAAAGTAGGACGGCGGAGACGCGAGGCGTCGAGCCTAAGCTGGCCAAGGAGTATGCGTTACAGCTTGCATCGGCGCTCAGGTACTTGCACGAGGATATCAGGATCGCACACAGA
Organism: Zalaria sp. Him3; assembly: GCA_027923365.1. Taxonomy (NCBI): domain Eukaryota; kingdom Fungi; phylum Ascomycota; class Dothideomycetes; order Dothideales; family Zalariaceae; genus Zalaria; species Zalaria sp. Him3. Next base: position 746,340 of record BPUN01000012.1, on the reverse strand, counting down.
GACGTCAAGCTGGAGAACTGCTTGCTCGACACGAGTGAACCCAATCCAGTAAACGGAGCCGGCCATCTCAAGCTCTGCGACTTCGGCCTTGCGGACTGGGTAGGCGACGGGCTGGAATTCTCGCATCCTTCAATGACCTACTTCGACCAGCAGACTCCCACACCGGCTAAAATCGCCTCCTCGCCCAGTGCTGCCAAAACCGTCCTGGGCACGCTTGAATATACCGCGCCCGAAGTCCTGAGCACGGGTCGCCCCTTGGCAAGCCCTTCCGTCGATATCTGGGCCTTTGGTATCTGCGTGTTCGCGCTCATCGCGGGCGAACTGCCGTATCACCATGCGCTCAAATCGAAGACGGCGGAGATGATCGAGCGTGGGTTGTGGGACGAGGACTTGATACGGGCGAAGCTGGGGGGCGAGGAGCTGGAGCAGGTTCTTGAGTTGTTGAGGGGGTGCATGGCTGTGGATCCGAATGAACGGTGGAGTGTTTCTGAGGTTCTTGGTTGTGCTTGGTTTGGGGGCTGAGGATGGGATTGACCAGTTGCATTGGAACAGGGCTGTAGCTTTGGGGGAAGCTTCTGTGCTTCTTATGGGCGGTGTCGGCGTTGGGGGAGTATGTGCGTTCGATGATACCCAAGATACATCAATCAAAAGTCGCTTGTAATCTCGCAATCAGTCTACTTGCATCTTGCTCTTCCTCTCATCCTGTCACCTGTCCTATAAATTGCGCTTTACCTTGGTCTGGATCGGAAGACTAGGACGTATAGTATCAGAAGGCATTCGATTGTAGCTAGTCAGGACTAGTAATTATTCCTCGGGATAAACAATCCATGTACAGTAAGGTAGGTAGCAGAAGCATGCCAGTCATGCCCACATGATTCCCACGCCGCCGATCGCTGTCCAGATCTCTTGGCTTGCATGAAGCCATCCCACAACCCCGGACCCCATGGGCAGGTCTCATCACGACATTGAGGTAATTCACACCTCTCGCTGTCACCTAGACTCGTATTCTTGTCATTGTACATGTCGGTGGCTATACTCTTGGAACTAGATATTATATTACAACATTTTACGCTTTATATGACCTTCACTGCCTTCCTACCACCCTTCGTTATCCCTCATTTGATAAAGGAACAACAATGTCCACCACGATCACCCTCACCCTACCTCCTCCTCCTCTCACCTCATCGCCAGCCAAAGAACCGTACCGTGGCCCCGACCCCTCATACCAAGCGTCCCCGCTCCTGCGCCTTCCCCCGGAACTCCGCCTCCAAATCTACACCCACCTCCTCCTCGCCCCCCAGCCCCACACACGAAACCGCCACTCCGAGCCCGATTCACCCCCAATCTCCCTGACTCCCTCCCTCCTCGCCAGCAACCGGCAGCTGCACACTGAATGTCTGGCCATCCTGTACGGAAGCAACACCTTCGCCGCGCACCCGTCCCTGCTGACCAGCTTGCCGTTTCTGAGCTCTCGACACCGGCCGGTGACCAGCGGACCGGGGCGGGGGCTGATTCGGAAGTGGTACGTGCAAGTGCGGCTAGATGTGGACGCGTTGTACACCTCGGCGGCAGTAGCGGCGGCGTTTTCGGGCGCCGAGGAGCTCGAGGTCGAGGTCTCGCAGGCCATGTATGATAGCTGCGGGATTGGGGTGCTGCGGCGGTTTGAGGGGGTTAGGGGGGTCGGGAGGGCGAGGGTCGGGGGGAGTGTGCCGGATAGGAGGTATGCAAGATGGCTGGAGGAGAGGATGATGAGCGGGGTTGGGGAGGTTGGGGAGGGGGAGGAGTTTGTGGGGGATGAGGGGTGGGAGGTTTGGATGGGGGATAGATAGGGGATGTTAAGGGATGAACGCGGTTCTACGCGGATATCTGGGGGGAGAGCGAGGTCGCATAGACGCACGATTAACTCGTAGGCAGTTAATATCTATGCGCGGGAATGTGAACAGCAGAGTATTGGATTTATTTGGAATGGTCGGTGGAAGACGGCATTCCCTTATACTGCCCTTGTCCAAGTGACAGACCCCGGTCAGAACTCCACCCTACACGCGGTCAAGTTGAGTTGATGTTGCGGTACTGAGTCCCATTTCTGCGACCATGATCTCAACCAAGCGTCCATGACGAGCTCGGGTCAGTTGCAGATAGTTATTCAACGATCTCCAATACCCCGCTAGCTTTAGAGCCTCGATATCCTGCGGCACGATGCTCTTCGATAGGTCTCTTCTATTCTGAAACTTGGTGAAACGAATCGTCTCTGCACTACACGCGGATTCAAGTGAGGCTTCCGAGGCCAATACGTCGCCTATAATGACTGTTGGCTGTTCGATACGTTCCGGAACTTGTTGACGGCCGTGCCGGAATACATATTCGTGGAAATCGATCCCTGGCTGGCGGACGAGAGAGTAACACCCACTAGCGAAACAGATAAGCTGCAGACGGAGGCATTTGGGCCGAAGAGGTAGGGTCTGGGTCAAGTTTATGAGTTGTAGCAGGATCGAGGTTATTGCGTTGCCCCTGATCAGCTCCCGGTTTGGGTTCAGCTCGTGTGCAACGGTCACATCTCTGAGAGCATGCAGATGTTCCAATTCGAGCGAGGCCAGCCATGCTGGAACGAATGTATGGGCCTGCCCCTGGAGGGGTGAGACATCATCTCGGAATCTGTTGACGGTAAAATAGATGGGAAGACATTCGGCCTTCATCTGATGGCATGTGGCGAATAGAGAGTTGGATGATAGAATCCCGGCACCAGGATCAGGTTTGCTTCCTGTCGTTGAAAATCTCTGTTGACAAGCAACTAGCCGTTCGATTTCCACGAAGCTGGGACGGTCGTCGGTCACCACCTTCGTGAGTACGAGTTCGTAGATGTGATTGCGAAGCTCGGCTGGCAGCTTGCTAAGAGGCGAGGACTCCATGGCTGGTGAAGATGTAGTTACGTGGAATCTCAGAATTTCTTCTGCTTTCAGGTTGTGGAGGTGAAGGAATGTCTCATGAGTCATCTAAAGTAAGATGTGCGTGGTGATGAACAGTCATTGCTGACTCTGCGCATCTCATGGCCTGTGGAAGCAACCGGTCTTCAATGTCATAGAATCATGCGTTGAATCTGGGCCAGGCTAGGGTGGTCGTGATTATCGTCATGCAAAGGGGCAGTATTATGACACTCGATGGTGATAGGGATCAAAGGCGGAGATGTTAGGTAGGTAGTAGGTAAGTATATACGGTACCTACAGGTATGTAATGCTAGATGCCAAGCCCTCGGCGGTCCTTTCCTATTGCGTCTCACTACCGAGCCCGCAACTCTGAGCGACCCAAGCAATCACCTGCACGTTGAAGTTGACCAACTCCAGTCGCTTCAAGTGCGCGTAGCATGACAGACTTGGGCCCGGTTACGGAACCCACAACCAATGGCTCCATATCAGTCCAGAACGAAAGCGTAGATCCAGCGCTGAACGACCTGCTCCAGAGATGCCAAACACTTTACGATGAGCTAGAAACCTTCCGGCGGCACCTCAAGGACAAGCGACAGGAACATGAGGTGGAACTCGGACACTTCCGCGGCACCGTCAGATCGGAATTGAAAGCATTGGAGCGGTTGAACAAAGCAGCAGGGGAGCATGTGCAGTCTGTGGAAGCAACGCAACATACCGTAGCCTCCTCCAACCTACCGTTTCTGGAGACTGTGTGGAATACTGTCAAGAGGACCCATGGGCTTCTCTCGCTTCAGAAGAGATTCTACTGGAAGAAGATCGGGAAGGGACATGCGAAGATAAACGGCAATGGCGCAGGGACAGCCTTGGACAAGCGGAAACAGAGTGCATTGGTTGATGTAGTCACACGAGATGGATTGGAATGGATCAAGGTGTCCCTGATCACAAATAACAGGCTATTGCATGATATGGCCAAGCAAGGCTGGGAGGTGGGCGATTCCACGTCTGAGGAAGGGGATTCGGCTGGCAACGAAGATGACGACGAGTACGATATTCCACTGGTCAAAATGGCAAAAGATCTTCTTCGTGCGGCAGAGGGAGTTCGAATACGGACACGTCATCCTCAAATTTGCCTGATACTGCCGAGAGTCGAAGAGGGCGAATACGACGAGATTGACCACATCATTACGGATTTGCGCGGCATGGGAATTACCATCCGATGCTCTGATGATGCACCCGAACCGACGCCGCTTGGGAACGTGATCGATGATCTTCTATCGGATCCATTTGCCGGTCTGACCGAGACACTCGACATCGACTGCACGATTCTTCTCGCTATAGTCTCCGACTTCTCACACTGCGACGTGAATGCGGAACCTTGGTTCCACCGCGCACTGAAGCGGCAGGTGGAGATCGAGGAGCAAGAAAACCTACTACCCAACCTCTTGTACCCTGCAATTGCAGGACACAAGCTTGTATGCACCCATGAAGCTGCCAAGCGCATGCGGGAGATTGTCGACACCATTGGGACTCCTGGCGAGAAAGCTCGCACTCGGCTGCTAATGGGCGATTGTCCCGATATGGACGTGGCGCAGTACCGCTCCGAGCTGGCCAAATGGTCCAAGTTCGAAGTACCTGGAGACCTGAACCTACCCATCCAAAGTGTAGACAAGGACAGCGCTGCAGAACCACTTCCACAGGTTGCGGAGAGGGTGAAGCCCCACCTTACTGCTATCAATCAATCCGTCTTCCTCTATGGCTGGTCTGCTGGAACCACTGTTGTCACATCTAACAGGACTGTGGTCAAGCAGATCGAACACGTGCTCGATGAGCACGCCGATAGCGAAAAGGATTGGCCAAGTATCTGGCTTTGCCCGACTGCTCGAAGCCTAGTTGGGAAGGAGAAGAGCAGACGGGAATGATTGCTATACGAAACTATTTCCAAAACAATCTCCATCACACGAAACTGTCATTTCAAGAAACTTTTCGACTTGAAACCCCTCGCTGCATATCAGAAAACCCATAAGATCTCATTGACATGTTGACAGCTTCCATCATGTCACCCACTCGGACAATCGAACTGGCACCCAAAATCCGCCAAAAGCGCCACGTTATTGAACTCGGAATAATCAGTGACGATAAGATGGGTATGAGGGTCAACAACAAGGACATCAATCCCCTGCGTTGGCAACGGAGTCGTCGCTTGGCGCCAGCGAAAAGTAATGGTGTTGCAGCTGTGCCATATATTCAGCGTTTCAAATGCGGGCCCGGTTCCAGTCGTCGACTGCGTAGTGATGAAGTTTTCAAGACCGGAGACCGTCGGATCGCCGCTCTGGGTGCTGGTTAGTGGTGCTAGGGATGAGCGTGCACGGACTGAGAGGTCTTACTGTGAAGTTCTTGCCGGGTGTGATTTGATTGATCGAATCGGAAATCTGTGTGCAACCGAGTTAGCTTGCAGGGAAGCAAGGGAAGTGCGATTGTGTTCTGCTATGGCAGTCTCACCTCCTGGAAGCCTGGAGCGAGATACTTCCTCGCAGTCGCTTCGTCGAAACTAACGAAGAAGTTCTCGAAGACGGCGACGAGTTTCGCTGCATCGGAATCGGTCAAGCAGCCGTGACGTGGTGCGTGGCCGTCTTTGCCATCCCAGGCACGAGCGATAGCAGTGCTTGAGACTGTTGCTACGAAAGCGAAGCCGGTGAAGATGATTTTGGAAAGCTTCATGGTTGAGGAGATCTGTCCGCGTACGGTTACGACTTACTACGATGGGCTGTGTTCGCACATCTGTCGGACCTTCCAGCTTTTAAATGTCATCGTAGGGGATGAGCAGCCAGCCAAGTCTCTGAAGCGAGACTGTACGCCACGGCGTGATGCGAATTGCATCGTATTACATGAAAGAAAACCAATTGACTCTGAGGCTGTCTGCGGCCATTCGCTTACGGTCACTTCACAATTGACAGGTGATGGCAGTTAACGAGTGTCGGCTGTGAATTTCGAACAGAACCATTCTCGTGCATCACCACGAACGGCGCGTTTTGAGTAGCTCGGGCAGTCTTGACGACAAGCAGAATCGCGCAGCTAGTGTCGATGCGGCGATTGGAGATGCTAGATTCAGCCTTGCGTACCCAAGTGTTGGATATTCCAAGGAGCGCTTGCGCTAGCAGTTCGCATCAGGGTGCCACTCAGGAGCATGTTTCTGTTACCTGTGGTGCCCGAGCAAAGGCGTCAATGCAGTCGTGCGGCTTGGTCAGGAGACATGTGCCAAGCATACCAGTCAGAGTCATTCCACACGCACATCACTTGGCACACGCATGATCGGGACAAGAATCTCAATTCAAACCAGAATCGATTATTGGTATCTCGTATTCCGCCCGCGACTCCACGCACAACCCAAACACGCCTAGTAAGTAGCAGCCAGCCTCTGAACCAGATAGTCACCGCTATTGATGCCCTTGTACTTCTTATCCTTGGCCTCCTTGTACGTGCCCGGGATGGCGTCGATGAAGCGGTCGAAGTTCGGATTGCAAAAGTACGCGATGCTGTAGCGCGCCGGGTGGGTGTCGGTCTCGGGCGGGATGGGCGGTTCGACGACGCGGTGCTTGGTGCTCTTGATCGTGTCGTTGGACCAGCGGGCCAGGAGATCGCCAGCGTTGACGACGATCGTGTCGGCGATGGGCAGAGCGTCTACGAAGGTGTTGTTCGGGCTGAGGACTTGGAGGCCGCCTCTGTCGTCCTGGAATAGGAGCGTGATGGAGCCTGTTGCGCACTGCCGTCAGCACCCAGATCGCCGCACCACAACAGTTACGCTTTTCGGTCAGGCGCGGTCACCAGTCCCACTCACCGTAATCCGTATGCGCGCCCGCCCTGACCTGGTTCTTATTGACCTCAAACACGCTCCTCTGAACCTCGGGATAATGCAGCAAGCGCAGCGTATTATCACCCCCATCACAGAAGCCATCGAACCAGCCCTCCTCAATGCCCAAACCGACCGCAATCGCCCGCATAACCAGCCCATGCAGCTCCTTACACCTGTCAAAGAACTCCAGCATCACCTTCCTAAACTCCACACCCTGCTCATCGAACCCGTCAGGCCACCGATTCGGACACCCCTCCTCACCCTCCCGTCCAATCTCAATCGTCTCCTTCAGGTCCGCCCCTTCCAGTTCCCTCAACCGCTCAATCTCCTCGGCACTCGTCGCGTCGGTCACTTTTTCCCGCCCGGGCGCGACGTAGCCGCGGTTGGCCTGGGGCGTGGACCAAGCGAGGGCGTTTTTCTGGCTCTGCGGGCGGGCGAAGAAGGAGGCGGAGTGGGCGAAGGCGTGCGCGATGGAGGGGGAGGGGATGCCGTGGTTGCGGAGGTAGATGAAACCGGCGCGTTGGAAGCCGGTGAGGATGGCGGAGGCGGTGGCTTGCTTGATGGCGGGGTCAGGGGAGAGGAAGGAGGAGAAGTCGATGAGCTGGTGGGTGTTAGTTTTCTTCGGTACCGCGTGCAGGTGTGGGCGACGGTTGGAGGGCTGCGGATGAGAGATACTTACGGGAATGCTGAGGTTGTCTGCTGAGACGGCTACGGTGCCGGACGCCGCCATTGCTAGAGCTTTACCTGGGTATATCGTATTGGGACGGGCAGACAGGAGAGGGTTGGATCTATGGCTTGAGACACATGTATACACTGTATATACCACCCACGGAGGAGACCGGAATGGTCAATAGACTATCGGCAAGATGCGCATTCGATCGCTCAATTCGGGGCGAGGAGTCAGTCAAATACTGCCACTACTGTCGCTACTGCTGTATAGGGCGATAGGCGACAGGCGATAGGCGGGGAGTTGCCTGTTTAGGCATACTGTTGATAAGGCGGGGTATCCTTATCAGCGCGCGTCCCTTCCAGGTTACACCGCCGCAGTCGAAGTGGGGGTGGAAGGCCAAGCACCCAACACACCTCCCCTGTCCACAGCTCATAAATTGCTGCTCTTCTAAGAGAGACATACCCATAGGTAAATGCAGTTATGTGCTGAAGACTTGATTGGCCACTAAACCATCCGTTCCGCCACCTCCAACCACGACACTTCTGCAAACTTCCTCCATCCACTGAGACCGTTCAACAGAGCAGCAATCACACCAAAAAATGCCAGTCGTAGACATCCACACCCACGTCTACCCACCCGTCTTCACTTCCCTTCTGCGCTCCCGGAATGCAGTCCCCTACATCTACACCGACGAGCACGCCGGCGACCGCCTCGTGATCCTCCCCGCCGAAGACACAGCTTCGACGTCACGCGGCCGGCCCATCGGACCCGAATACTACGACATCAAGGAAAAGTTGGCCTTCATGGACGCGCACGGCATCGACGTGTCAGTCATCTCGCTCGCGAATCCCTGGCTCGACTGGCTGCCGGCCGGGGAAGCGGCGGAGACGGCAAGGAAAGTCAATGACGATGTCGAGAGGATGTGTGCGGAGTACCCGGGCCGGCTGTATGGGTTCGGGACGCTGCCGTTGTCGGCGGCGGCGGAGGAGGTGGTGGGCGAGATACGGCGGTTAGGAGGGTTGAAGCACATGCGGGGGGTGATTATGGGGACGTCGGGGTTGGGGAAGGGGTTGGACGACCCCGAGTTGGATCCCATATATGCTGCGCTGGAGGAGACGCGGCAGGTTGTGTTTCTGCATCCGCATTATGGGCTGCCGACGGCTGTGTATGGGCCCAGGGCTACGGATTATGGACATGTGCTGCCGCTTGCGTTGGGCTTTCCGCTCGAGACGACGATTGCGGTTACTCGCATGCTGTTGAGTGGGGTGTGGGACCGGTTTCAGAAGCTGGATGTGCTGATTGCGCATAGTGGCGGTACGCTTCCGTTCCTGGCGGGCAGGATCGAGAGTTGTATTGCGCATGATGCGCACTTGAAGCATGAGGGCCGGCTGGAGGGGAGACGCACGGTGTGGGACGTGTTGAAGAAGAACGTGTATCTCGACGCTGTCATTTACGCTGATGTGGGGTTGAAGGCGGCTATTGATGCTTCGGGAGCCGATAGGCTTATGTTTGGTATGAGACCAGATAATGCGGGAGTGACCAGTACTGACTTCGGACAGGCACCGATCATCCGTTCTTCCCACCACTCGACGAGGGAGAGACAGAGTGGCTGAGCGTGAAACTCAACTCGCGAGCTGTAGAGACGGCACTCGGTGGCGACGAGAAGACGCAACAGGCTATTATGGGCGGCAATGCCGTGCGGGTGCTCCGTCTGGAGACCTGAAGGAGGGCTTGAGGCACCTGAAGCCTGCTAGAGTATGCCAGCAGTCCGCCACAGGCCGTATGTAACGAACCTCGCCTGGGCACATTTGCCGATCGACAAAGAGCGAGCCGGGACGAACATTCTCCTCTCCTAGCTGGGGCTAGCTTTGCCCGCCTTGTAGCCCGTGGCTTCTAGAAGTGGGTAAAAGCACTGCAGAGAAACGATTGGATGTGACCGCAGCCTCGTAGCATACACGTCGAAGATGTTCGCATAGCGCTCGAGATAATGCGCAAAACATCCATATGTGCATCAATCTTGTCTCCCACTGTCGGTGTTTCATCAGTCGTAACGCGGCCTCTTTTCATCCCTGCCGGTAGACCTATCATCTTCTCTTCGTCTACGCTCGCCAACCGCGGCCGCGTTTGCGCCGGTTGGTCCTTCCCTGTCGCCTCTGTATCCATCTCCGCCACCACCAGGACCCCTTTTGTCATTGTAGTAGTCGCCCCACCGTCCAGTATCTTCGCTCTTCATATCCCTATACTTCGTTCTTCCCTTCTTGCCCAGCTTCGTCATATCACGGATTTGCATATACTGTGGGAGAAGTTCTCTGTTGACAGCATCATCCGCATATCTGGCGCCCATGATGTCTCTCCTCTTCGCAGCCTCCTCAGCCTCACCTCCTTCGCCCTGGAAGAAGGCTCCCTTGTGGAAGTACTTCTGCATGTAACCCATCTGACCCTTTCCTTCCTTCTCCTCCTTCTGGCGCTCAATGTATTCCTTGTCTTCAGCCTCCCTCTCTTCAGCCGTAAGATTCCTCCGGCGCTCAACCTCCTCCCGCTCTTTCTCCGCCTCCTCGATAGCTTCCCTATCCCGCTTGATGCGCTTCAACTCCCGCAATTTCCAAGCTGCTCGCTCAGCCTCTGGGTCAATGTCATCGGTATCATCGACATCATCCTGAATGCCTTCTTCGTCATCCCACTGTTTCTTCGCCGCTGCCCTTTCTGCCGCATCTTTCTCCAGCTGCGCTTGCAACAACTCATCCGCCTTCTCCTTCCTCCGCCTTTCCTCTGCGGCTGCCGCCTCTTCCTCCTTGGACTGGTCAGCGACCTGTTTGCGCGCATCCTTCTTCACGAAAACCGGCGCGGCCCACTGTCTCTTCGGTGCTTCATCCTCTGAGCTTTCCTCCTCCTCACTTTCTTCCTCCTCCTCATCTTCATCCTCCTCGTCGCCCTCCTCGCCCTCCTCCTCACTCTCAGAAGCCGTGACAAACCCCTCTTCCTCCGCCTTCTTAGCCTCCGCTTCCCTCGCGCGAGACGCTGCAGCAGCCGCACGACGCGCCTCTAGATCGACATTCGAAAGAGAATTCGCGACTTTGGGGAATGAAGATGCTTTCGGTGGCGCGGCTTTCTGTTGGCGACGTAGCTCGGTTTCGGACTCTGATTCTGATTCCTCGTCGGAGGAGGGCTCGTCTGCGGCGACGGCTTTTCCTGGACGGTAGCGGAGAGGCGCGATGGGGTTCGCTGTCATGCGTTTGGGCGGCATGCTTGCGAGAGGATGTGCAGGTTCACTGGGTGGGAAAGACGTGAGATATGATATAAGCCAGCAGTCGGCGGGCCCGTAATGGATCCAGGTGACGGGAAGCCGACGTGGAATCTTTGCCAAGTTTTCTGGGGTGCGAGCAGTGTCCGGAATTTATTCCGCACCGTGAGACGTCCATCCCGGATGAACCTATAGTAGATACTTCCTCCTGCTTTGCAGGTTGTTGCATTCATGTACTTCTCAGTCCTCACTACTAATGCGCCAGGCCTAACTTGGAGAACGGGAACCCTTCGAGTCTTTTCGGATAAGATGCTCCCCCTTCATATGATCAATCGTCTGTGTAGGACATAACAGCCAATGGGTGCCCAGGATCCGAGGCTGACTCGGCGCCTCAGGAGAGGCGCGGAGGGGCACCTTATCCTTGAACACGATCGCCCATGCATGTGATAGAGAGCCTCCCGCGCGGCGTGACTGAAGTGTCCTATCTTGGCCACCGTACGCCGTGGGTCTTCTTGTGTGTTCTAACTTACGATCTTGCAATCGTCCAGTATGGCTTCTCCCGTAGTCTCGAGTCCTGACAGTGAGGCAACACTTACGGAGCCGCTGTACGTGCCCCTCAACCTAGAGAAGCAGCAAATTAGGCTTCTCTCGATACTCCCGACGGATGGCAAATCTGACAAAGTTTACTGTACCTTGCAAGTTGTCAGTCTATTGGAACAACCAGACTACGATGCTTTGTCTTACACCTGGGGGCATCTTTGTGGGACTTGCGTTTCATGGCGATGCCCAGGCCTACCACACCACGCAGCATCACCGTCAATGATGAATGTGTCACAGTCACTCCCAGCCATTTCGACGCTCTGACTGAAGCCCGTCGAGGGGCCTGGTCTCGCTATTTGTGGGTGAATGCTCTCTGTATCAGCCAAGAAGACATGGTAGAACGTGCCGCACGGGTTCAGATCATGAGGGAAATTTACAGTCGGGCCGGCTCAGTGCGCATATGGCTGGGAAGGGCCGACGATGATAGCAACCTAGCTTTTACGCTTCTGGAGCGATTCGACCAGTGGGTGAAACAAAACTCAGATCCGAGGACGAGATCGTGCGTAAACTTCTGTCGCGAAGCCAATGAGAAAGCTGAGTCGCAAGCTCTGTATCATTTATGCCTACGTTCATACTGGCAACGAGTCTGGATCATCCAAGAAGTCATCTTGTCGCAAAGGCCTGTCGTCCATTGCGGCTCATTGTCTGTTCAGTGGAGAGTCCTAGCCCAACTGGTAAAAGCCTGTCCATCAGCCGAAGTGCTAACATCGAAAGAAAAATTATTGAAAGAACCTTTGCTCATGACCTTCGCAGGAGAGAGAATCGCAGCGCTGGAACGTAACAGGTCCGACGCCAGCCTCCAATCCAAAATCCAGCCTAAGACGCTGTTGGAAAGTCTACTCCTAACAAGACGCTGCCGTACTACCGACATAAGGGACTATGTGTTTGCTATTCTTGGTCTCACTCCAGCACCGAACCTCACCCCAGACTACAAGAGACATGTGCATGATGTTTTCGCGGACGCAGCGACGGCATGCATCTCAGCTGACAGGAGTTTGGACGTACTAAATGCCCCTAAGCCTCAACCCCAAGACGAATGCTTCACCAATCACGCAATGGGCATGTGCCACTTCCAAGGGAAGCTGTCGGGCGCCCGCGAGGATGATTCAGCTTCCGAAATGAATCTCACCTGCAATTGGACGGTACAGCGTTCCTGGGCTCCAGACTGGCGGAAATATTACAACGAACAAGCATATATACTCCATTTCAACTCTGGCCATCGTCGCACAAATGCATCGGGGGCCAGTAGAGCGGCTTTCGAGTACCGTGAAGCCGACACAGTGCTCGTGGTTTGTGGTATCAAGATATCCACAGTTACTCACTGCACCGAACCATTACTGATTGACATCCCACCAGAGTGGACGTTCCTAGTCACGATAAAAGACCAGTGGAATTGGCTGATTTCCAAATACCCTGTCCAAGCCGGAGAGGCACTTCAGGCGGCTTTCTTTGAACTCTGCAGCCTTGGAGAGAGTAGGAACAACTTCATGGGACCACTTAAATCAGGCACCGTAACATTGCTAGAGGAGAACAGTACCACCATAATGCTGGCATCGATTGTGATGAGATCCATGAACCTTTTCGTTACAGTTGACGGTCGGATTGGTCGCATTCCATTCCCACTTATAGCAGGGGACGTTTTGGTTGTGCTATTGGGAGGCAAGGTACCCTTTATACTCCGGCCTTGTAATGAGCATTATCTCCTACTCGGCGAATGCTGTGAGTGTTGCGATACCTGCGATGAGGGCCACATACTGACAAGGTTGACAGACGTGCCGGGCATAATGGATGGAGAGATGATGAAAGAGCTTGAGGATGGCAAAAGGCATCTGCAGGACTTCGCCTTGCATTGAGTGACTTTCATGGCTCGATCTATTACCAGCTGTCAAAGTTCCCGAAGCCTCCACTTTTGGCCTTCTTTTTCACCGGTACCTCCGGCTCATCCCACTCGCCCACGATCTCGTCTTCCTCCGCCGCCGCTTGATTTGTGGCAGCCTTGAGATACTTCCCTACGCCAGCACTCACACCTTCCTCAACGGTCTTGCCATCACTCTTGATCTTCTTGCCTGTCCACGTTGTCCGATCATCGTCCGTGCCACCTGTTCGGGCGATCTCTTCTTTCTCCCGCTCTTTGTTCTCGGTATCAGATCTTTGCTTCAGAAACTCTTCAAATGGATCCATGAATACCACCACATCCTCTAAAGTGCAGTCTTCCGTCGGCCTGTCCTTATCGTCCGTCTTCACAGCCTCCAGCCGGGAAAGAACCTCGGCGCCACCAACGACATGCCCGAAGATGGTGTGTTTTCGGTTCAAGTGCGGCACAGGCCGATATGTGATGAAGAACTGCGAAGAGTTGGTGTCCTTTCCCTTATTCGCCATAGACAGGACACCCCTAGTATCATGCACGAGCGGATTATCGACCTCGTCCGCGAAATTCTTTCCCCAGATAGAGGAGCCGCCACGACCAGTGCCAGTCGGATCGCCGCCCTGAATCATAAAGTTGCGGATATTCCTGTGGAACGGAAGACCCTTGTAATAGCCCTTCTGCGCCAACCGCACGAAATTCCACACCGCCTTGGGCGCGTACTCGGTGTGCAGCTCCACGTTGAGATCGCCCAGGTTCGTCTGCATCCGAGCGTATCCCTTGATCTTGACCCGGCGCGGCTTGAGCATGTACTCCTCGTCCGACAACAACGCCCTCTCACCGCCCGTATGCGGCGTGAGTCCCGTGCTCGTGAAACTTGCCGCGGCCTTTCCTGTAGTATGTTGGGCCGCATTATACGGGGTCTTCTGAACCGGCGTCCCAGCCGCAGCCCTCTTGACACCAGCAACCGCTTTTGATTGCGCTCCTTGTGCACTGCCCACCTGTTCCCTCGCCGCCCTAGCTTTCGCAACCGCCTCTTTCGCCTTCAAGATCTTGGCCGCATTCCCCATCGCATCCGCATTCACGCCCGCCGCGCGCTGCGCCTCCTGCTCCGGCGTCAACGCGCTAACACCCTCGCGAATATACTTGAAGCTGTTCAAATCCCTGCTCTCGACATTCTGCGGATCCTGCAACGTAATAATATCTTTCCTGCTAAACTCCTCATCGGTGACCAGATCGCGCCAGTTCTTGGCCTTGACGTTCAGCCGCTCGACCGTGTCGAACGCGAACACATTCCCCGTGTTCCGCAGCGCGACGATGTGCGTGTTGTCCGTGAAGACCTTGTAGGTGACCGGGTCGACATACTCGCCGTCGTCATTCTTCGCGAAGTTCAGCTTGATCAGGTCGCCGGACTTGAGCGGGGTCCCGTCGACGGGGTTGGTGCCGTGTTTCTTGAGCCAGGGCAGGATGTTGGTTAGGTCGAAAGTCGTGCCGGTGGCGGTGCAGACGGGGTGGCCGAAGGGCTGGAGGGAGAGGGCGCAGAAGTTGAAGGGGAGCCGTTTGAAGGAGGCGTGGACGTTGCGTTTGTTTACGTTGGCGCCGGAGGAGGCGGAGAAGGCGTCGGTGGAGTTCCACTCGCTGTGCGTGATCTGGGGGATGGAGGTTAGGGGGGTTGGCTGGGCGAGGTGAGGATGGTGGGGTGCGTGAACGTACGTACAGCTTATCCGTGCCTGTGGACGCGGTCAGCGATGGGGGTTTTCGAGGGATTGGTGAGACGTACCTTTGCCCATGATGGCGCGCGAGGTAAGACACAGATGATAACAAGTCTATATGTTGTTGGGTGCCTGTTATAATCTCAGGCGCATAAAGTCGTTCGTAATAATGGAAATGTCCAGAGCGCGATGATGTCTGGGGCTGCCGCGCCGCTTGCTTCCCGCTTGGCGCTTGAAGTTGGGGCGGCCAATCAGCGTTCACATACGCCGAGGTCTTATAGGCAACTCTTACTTTATGGACATGTATAGACCATATCCCGTCACGGACTATCTGTATTTGCATTCATACTTGACTCAAGTTACTTAAACCGTCGTGACGAACAATCGGTGTCAGTCCGGAGAAGACCGAAGCAATCTTGATGCTCAGTCACCTCCTACCGATGCAGACGAGGCGTGTGTGAGCCCGATCACGCCCCAGCCATCATCACAGACTTCGCAACATTGGTACCAGACTACCTATAGCGAACCAGGACTTCAATCCTCAGCCGGCATGACAAGTGGAAGCTAGAGCTACTCTTGACAGGCAATTGAAGGAACAAGGCAAACGGCAGCCGGAATGGCAGATTGGATGGAGCAGTATAGCGCCGCTCTCGACGCGCGTGACAAACGAGAGAAAGCACACAAACCCTTCATAGACGCATGTAAGCGCGACACATATCCCCCCAGAAGAATAGCAATGGTGAAGTTGCGACTGACGACGTGTTCAGACACCAAGCTCGCCGACCGTACGGCTTCACTAGACAGGAGCGGGTCGCCACTGCCATTGAGTACGCCAGCCGAGGCATCCCCTAGCAGGCCCGGTACGCCTGGAAAGGGAAGACAGACCTCAGAAGCAGCGACGCCGGACCTGCTCGCTCGCCTCCGCAGCGATCTGTCAAGCACGCAGCGGTCACGGTCCGAGCTGCAGAACCAACTGACACGGCTTCAAGCCGAGCTGGCCACGTCAACGACACAAGCTAGTGCGCAGACGCAACAAATCTCGACTCTGCAGCGGGAGAAGCGCGATCTAGAGAGGCGGCTGCGCGACCGTGATGAAGAGGTCAAGGGCAAGACGCGGCTGGTGGAGGGTGTTCAGGACGAGATGGTGGGGTTGAATCTGCAGCTAAACATGGCTGAGCAGAAGAGCGAGAAGCTGACAAAGGAGAACGAGGAGTTGGTGCGGCGGTGGATGCAGAGGAAGGGGGAGGAGGCGGAAAGGATGAATAGTGAAGGTGGGTGGAAGTAGATGTGCGGCGGTGGAGAGGCAACCTTTGAGCTGTTGAGACCTCCACGGTGCGAGGGGAAAGGGGGACGTTTCATTCGATCAGGGAGATCGCGGTCTATGGATGTATTCCACCAACGCCAGGCCATGCATGCGGTCACTGTATCGACGCTTCTACTGCTGCGCACACTGCGCAGTCTCGCCCTCCTCATCGCCCTCATCCTCCCATGCCTCCTGGCTCCTCGGATCGCCAGAGCCGGCACCGAAGCCATCCATATCCGACGCCAGCTCGAAGTCGACCTCATCGACCAAATCCGCCTTGATCTCCTCCGCCGGTTTCGGCAATACGTCGCGGATCTTCTGGATCGTGGCCTCGTCCGTTAACCAGCCGTCTTCGGGGAAGTCGATCTTGACCGTCAAGTACAGGTCACCTTTGTGGTCTGACTTCTTGTACGGCATACCCTCACCCTTGACGACGAGGATCTGGTCTGGCTTCAGTATCCGGCCTCTCGGTTGAGGCACATTGAGAGAGATGCCTCTGCCGTCCAGATGTGTGAGCACGACGCGGTTGAAGCCCGTCAGCGCTTCCGCCAGAGTGATGTGGAGGTCTGCCTGCAGATCGGCTCCCGCTCTGTGGAAAGTCTTGTGCTCCACCTCCGTGAGCTCGAAGATGATGTCGCCCGGTTCCTGGCCCGGTACCTGATCCGCCTCGCCTTCGAGCACGATCTTCTCTCCTTCCCTCGCACCGCGTGGCACGTAGAGCTCGAGGATCTTCTTCTGCGATACCGTCCGCGCGCCCTTGCATTTCTTGCACTTGTCCTTGTCTGCGAAGAACGTGCCACGCCCGCTACATGTCGAGCAAGGCACCGTTTCCTGTGTAACGAGTCCAGGGCCGACAGGGCGAAGAACAACCTTTGTACCTATTCCAACGCATCAGTCTCCAGATCCCGTATCGCGACAAGTTCAAGCCTAGCCTACCTCTTCCATCACAAGTCGCACACTTCTTCGGCTTCGCCCTCTCCTTGCCACCACTGCCATCACAGTGCGAGCAAATCACATTCTTCGTGCTCGCGAACCGCGTCGTCTTGCCCTTATACAGCTCCTCCAGCGTAACCTCATACTCCTGCACCTCCGGCCTTCCCTTCCTCTTCCCTCCCTGCCCCGGCATCCCGCCCCCAAATCCTCCATGCATGCCCTCAAACCCCCCGCCCATACCACCACCCATACCGCCAAACATCTGCGCTAGGATATCGTCCAGGTCCGGCCCCATCCCCGCGCCGGGCCCGCCCGCGCCCTTCTCGAACGCCGCCATGCCATGTTGGTCGTAGAGCGAGCGGTTCTGGTCGTCGGAGAGGATCTCGTAGGCTTGGGAGACGGACTTGAAGCGGATTTCGGCTTCGTCGCGCTCTTCGGGCGCGACTTTGTCGGGGTGGGAGGAGAGCGCGGCTTTATGGTATGCCTTCTTGATTTCGATCTTGGTCGCAGAGCGTTCGACACCCAGGACCTCTAGCCGTCTTAGTTAGGTGGTTCAGAGAAGAATGTTCGTAGCGGAGGTGGCTTACCGTAGAGATCTTCCTCTGCGCTCACTGGAGTTGCGTTAGTTGGATTTCCTGAGTGTTTGCGCAACGCGGACTTACTGGTTCAAGATGTATGAAGGAAGGGACTAGCGAGAGGATATAGGAAAAAGAGATTTTATTGAGAGAGCGGAGGATGGTTTGATTGTATGATCGCAAACTGTGAAAGTCTCCAGGCAAAGTGACGACTTCCGTTCCAGCAAACCGCCTGAAGCGAGTCATGTCTTGGCACGGACCATCTTACAGTATATACAGACTGCGTAGGGCCGTGACACCTCCGTGTATCGACAACAGATAGAACATAATTGTGCAGGGAGGCAGCACGCCTGTGTGAGCCTGATGAGATACGTAAAGAGCATCTCTGGCTCACTACGTACAAGTGGCGGGTACATATGCGACTCCTGTAGAGCCCGCGGTTTTCTGCCGCTTCGGAGAACGTACACTAGCCAGACACTTACTGGTCAGAAGGCTAGACCTGTATTTGCGTCCAGTTCTTTAAGCCGTGGAAGTGTTACCCCTGCAAGGAGGATCGAGTCTCGCCACCTATCTTCAACCCCGGCACAATTATCAAAGGATCAAGGCAAGGTTGAGCTTGTACCCTCGAAGCCGGCCCGCACACGTTTCGCACCATCTCCGACTGGGTACTTACATCTTGGCTCCTTGCGGACGGCGCTTTTCAACTATCTTTTAGCCAAGAAGACGGGTGGCCAATTCCTACTACGGATTGAGGACACTGATCAAGTACGCCACTGAGGATCCTGTCTGGGTGCCTAAGCTGACGGAGAGAAGAAAAGATTGGTACCCGACGCCGAACAGAGGCTTTGCGAAGATCTCAAATGGGCTGGTCTACAGTGGGATGAAGGTCCCGAGGTAGGCGGCCCTTACGGCCCCTATAAGCAGGTATGGCTTATTCTCCAACGTCCGTTGTAGATCTTGGTCTGACAGTAGCAGTCGGAACGTACAGAGCTGTATCAAAAGCACGCGAACGAACTACTAGAGAACGGGACGGCCTTCCGCTGCTTCTGCAGCACAAAGCCGCCCACCACCGTAGAAGCTGATCCCTCGCGCATTGGTGTGAGCTTGGGAGGCTGCCAGGAAGATTGCGCAAGCGTACCTCCTGATCAATCCAACGCTCGTGCCGAACAAGGTGACCGCTACGCTGTCCGCTTCCGTAAACCTGCATTTGCACCGAAATGGACCGACTTGGTGTACGGCAAGATCTCCCTCGGAGATAAGAATGTCAAGAAGAAGCTCCCACAGACAGCCTCTATCGATGGTGTGATCCTTCTGAAAGGCGACGGAACACCGACCTACCATTTGGCAAATGTAGTCGATGACCATTACATGGAGATTACGCACGTCATCCGCGGCAGCGAGTGGATGTCGTCTACGCCTTTGCACGTTGCATTGTACGACGCCTTCAAGTGGGAACCGCCCGCATTCGCACACGTCGGCCTGCTTACGGATGAGGAGCAGAATAAGCTCTCTAAGCGCAACTTCGACACCGATGTCAGAGCGCTTAGAGACAAGAGTGGCATACTGCCTGAGTCACTAGTAAATTTCTTGGCTCTACTCGGTTGGCGCAACCCTGGTCGAGACGATGTTATGGATCTCGGCCAGCTTACTGATGCTGTGAGTAACTGAGCAGCACCATAATTAAAACAACGTTACTGACAACGCGCAGTTTGACCTCAAATTCACCCGCGGCAACACAATGGTAACGCTCGACAAGTTATGGTACCTCCAGAAACACCATGCCGCGAAGCGAGTGAACCAAGGAACAGAATTCCTCGATGGTCCAGACCCAGCCCTCTCACAGCTGATCGACCTGGTATCAAAAGCTGCCGAGAGCGTTTACAGTTCGGAAGTCCTTGGTAAACGCGGCTTGATTCCGTACGTTGCTGCCGTCCTGGCGGTCGATCGAAACAACTACGACAAGCCGGAGTCGTTCGTCAAAAGGAACGACTATTTCTTCACCACACAAACAGGTGATCAGGCCGTGGCCAATGCTCCATCAAGCAACATCCCCGAACAAGACCTGCATAACGCGATGACGGAAATCATGAGCTCTGAGCAGCTTAAGAGCGCTCTTAACTTTGGGGAGAAGTACCCACCGTCTCAACACCCGGTCCAGCACAATTTGGACAATGATATCAATGCCGCGGCAAAAACGCTTGGAGAGGTCCTGAATGAGGCATGCCGCCAGAGAGCGGAGCCACAGGACGAAGGTTTTAAGAAGCGCGAGAAGGCATGGCGGTCGGCTCTGCATGTCTACTTGCGACAGAAATTGGCATTCGGGAGACCTGGACCTGCGTCTGGCCAGACTATGGCGGTGCTGGGTTATGAAGAGAGTTGCCGGAGGCTGGGCATTCAGGGTTGAGCCACCAGCAGAATTCACCGACCCTCCTAGTCTATGTAAAACATGTGTGTACAATAGGTCGAGATATCTTGTTGTTAAGATCGTCGTTATTGTGCCACGCTCTTATTAGAGGAAGTGAATGTGATCTAGTCATGACCTCTTGGGAAGCACACCGCCTCCGGCATGACTCGTTCTGCCAGGGTCCAAGCTCCGTCTCCATGAACGTACCCATGTAACTGAGCGCATACAACTTACGCACGTTCACTTCCACTTGCTCTCTTGTAACTATATTACACCACAGACTTGTGTTGGGCGCCTCAGAAAGTCCTGCACCACGTCAACAAATATCTTAACAAACCAACTTTACACCAAGCTGGTCCGAGCCAGCATTCCGTCATCATGGAGCCTGCGAGGACGACGTGGGGTATGCGGCTTTACGTGTGTCCTTACTACTATGCGCTGACTACGTTCTGCAGAATTTGAGAATGCTGTCCGCCTTGTTGACTCCAATCGCGATGCCCTCTACTCTTACGACGCGAATGAACAGAAGGCAATCAACAACGCGCATCCATGGCGAGCAGATCCACACCACTTCAAACATGTCAAGATATCAGCTGTCGCTCTCCTCAAGATGGTGATGCACGCTCGATCAGGAGGTAACCTAGAAGTCATGGGGCTTATGCAAGGCTACATACAACACGAGACTTTCGTCGTCACGGATGCATTGCGGTTACCGGTCGAGGGCACAGAGACCAGAGTGAATGCGCAAGATGAGGCAAACGAGTACATGGTGAACTATCTTCAACGGTCAAGAGATGCTGGACAGTTAGACAATGCTGTTGGCTGGTATCACAGCCATCCGGGCTACGGTTGCTGGCTCAGTGGTATCGACGTGTCTACGCAACACACGCAGCAGATGTTTCAAGATCCTTTCGTTGCTGTCGTCATTGACCCGGACCGTACGATCAGTTCTGGCAAGGTGGAGATTGGCGCCTTTAGGACCTACCCGGAGAACTACACGCCCGAGACTAGTTCAAGCCTTGGTGAAGGGATGGCGGTTCCTTCGGCGAAGGCTGCAGACTTTGGCGCGCATGCAAATAAGTACTACCCGTTGGAGGTCTCGCACTTCAAGTCAACGCTCGACAACACGATGCTCGAGGTGCTGTGGAACAAATACTGGGTGCAGACCCTCTCCTCATCGCCACTGTTCGCCAATCGCGAATACGGCACCCGACAGATCCAAGACCTGGCCAGCAAGATCACGGATCTGAAGAACGACACCAAGGCGAGGAATGGTGTGGGTATGCGGCCACGCGGCAGAGATGGCGATCTGGGCATGCAAAAGATTGTCAAGGCGGCGGAGAAGATTGCCAACGAGGAGAAGGCGGGCCTCATGGCTGCTGTGGTGAAAGAAAAGATCTTTGCTGCAGGGGCTGCTGATGTGGATGCTGTTGCAAGCCAGGTTCCTGCAAATGGGTCGGAGGACGTGCAAATGCAGATGCAGGAGGTTAAGGAAGGGTGAACGGTGTTCCCGATGGCGTAATGAGGATATGACTACATGAGCATGGGGGGAGGACCATTGGGCGGCGTATGGCGCACACTAAAGATCAAGGAAAGACGTGTTGCCTGTATAGGAGGTTAGGGCTTTGCTACGAGCATCGCCCTGTGAAGGCACGAGACCACGCGCAACCGCTAGATGGCGTGTCAATAGTTGCTTGATTAGATCGCTGGCCCACGACGCGACAGCAATGAAATGATTTCTTCAGGACCCCACTATAGTGTAATTAGACAATGTAAACACTTCTGCTATAGAGCCGAGGTCCACGTTCTGCTCCTATAACATTCCTCGGCCGAGTATCGCTCGTTTACAACTGGTGCTCGAATCAAGGGTCCAGGCGATCGAGGCTTCATCCACCTCCGGGAAAGCTTGACGTCGCGTGGCCGCTGCAGGCATCCGGAGCTATCGGACGAGTCAAAACGTCCAATAGCCACCCCCAATTCAATGACGTGAAACCCACTCTGCATACTTGTATTATCGCGCACCTCGTCTCCAATCTATACCGCACACGCGACACCTTCGCTCGCGCCACCGCATCCAGCACAACAGCAATCCGCAACTCCCGAAACCAAGTGCTGGACCCGGGGAAGATGCAGATGCTTACCAAGACCCAATTGATAGCTGTACCAGGTGTCGCGAGCTGCGGCTCCGCACACGAGACAACCCAATCCGAGTGAAGGCATAACGGCTGGCTCAGCGCGGTGATCGCAGTGTGTGCATGGCAGGCTGCTCGACATGCCGCTGCCTTCGGTTTCCTTCCTTCTCGGCCTAGCGGTTCTCCTCTACCTCTCGACCTTCATACTCTTCGCGCTTCTGCGGATCATTACTGGTGTCAGCGTGCAAAGGGTTGGCTATTCCGGGTTTAGGAGGATACATTTTTCGCTGCAGGATGGCATAAAGGTCTACATCCGGGGCGTTGGACTTTCCGTTCACCGGCCTACGTTCGCCCAACCGACATGGCTCAGTCTCAATCTCACCGAGCTGCAGGTGGTTGTTGACCTACGGGAGTTGGGCGCGAACAAGAAGAAAGATGGCCAGGATGCGAAACATGTCAATGGGTCGACTACGCCCGCCAATGGATCCCTTCCTGGCCCTCACCATAGCGAGGACGGGTCCGACGAGGAGCATGGAAGGACGTGGAAAAGGTTGACAGAGATCAAAGAAAAGATCAAGCTATTGCATCGCAGGATCAAATGGCTGAGGATGATCGATTTGGTGTTGACTGGAACCTCGGTCACGATACAGGAAGTTGGAACGTTCAGAGTGGAGAGATTCACCCTATCCGTGGACACACGCACAAGGACTGTCGACCGGAGCCGCCTATTCCAGCATCACCAGACAACAAAGGAAAAGCATACGCCGGCCGAATGGAAGTCCATGGTCAGGAACGTCCTTTTTACGCCTGGCGATCAGGAGTCTACGGAGATACTGGATTACTGCACCATCAACGCACATGGCTTCCTGCATAAAGAGCTGGATGGGCTGCGCGATGCTTCTATCGCGTTGAAACTTGGACGACTGACCATTCCCTACGACGACCTTGATGCCGCCATCGAACGCGCGAAATTATGCCGTAGCCGGACGGAGCCGGATGTGCCATCACAGAATGTGCCTTCCATATCTGTGAACGATGTGGTTGAGGAGCTTGACGAACCCGGGAGCAAGAATGAGAAAATAGTCCAGACCGTCTCGGACTCCAAGGAGTTCGTTGCGTCCATTCTTCGAGGTATTCAGGAAATCCAACTTGCTGTCGGTTTCTTTGGATTATCCAAACGCATCAAGTCTTTGCACACGTCCGAACAACAAGTCTACTTCAATCTAGCAATGAAGGAAGTTGGGCTTGATGTTGTCAGACTGGATCCGAAAAGCCCGGCCCACCGCATGTATTTCTCGTCCAAAGATGTGGCTCATCAGGCTCTATTGACGGCCATCTCGATATCCGCTGGTATCGATGACGGCCATGAGCACCCCGAACGGATGATTTATGTACCGATGATAACAGCTACTGCGAAAACTACCCTGCCATCGAAGACGATACAGTATGCAACAGACTCGGACGCTACGGAACGCAACACCAACATCTTATTCGCCAACCTAATGTGTACATCGCCGTCGATCGATCTAGACCCCAAGCATCTTCCGCTAGTACTTGCTATCCTCAAGAGTAAGCGAGGAGCGCCGGGGAAGCCTCATCGTCGGACTTATCGACAACAAGACCTCATATCGCGTCTACTCCCAAAGGCGAGCATTAAGCTGTCGATACAAGAACCCGTTATCCGGATCGCACTCCCGCCAATGGACCGCGAAAACACGGATGAAGGCGATTTCGACTTACTGATCTCTTCCACCTCGTCCATGGCACTAGAAGTTGAGTCTTCGCATGCATGGGATGAGCGCTCGAACTATGGGTTAGCGCTGAACTACAGGCAAACCTCACACCAACTGTACTATCAGACTACCAGCAATGAGAAGCACGACCTTCTGTTGACAGACACCGTGGAGATCAAGGTAGACGCAAGGACCCATCCGGAAGCCAGCGTCCAGATTTCTGGTAGATTCCAAACCTTTTCCGTTTTCCTTGTCCGTCCCGACATCTGCGAAGGTATAAGGCAGATCATGAAATCCATTCGGAAGGACCCTCTTTTCAGCAGGAGTGGGTCAGACGTGAAGAGGCCGAGCTTCCTGAGACAGTTGCCTGCCTGGCTTCAACACTGCCAACTACAAGGATCAGATTTCAATATCGAAGTTGCTGGAGTAGACGAGTATGTTTCGAAGTACGGTAGAGGGTTTGCCTTGCAGCTGGAGTCTTGGTCCTCCGAGTATAAAGCGCATCGTGACGGGAACGTTCAGGTTACTCCTCGTCGACGATCTACAAGCCGCGCGAGTCTCGCAAAGGACCCACAACCAAGGGCGCCTTCGCCTTCGCCGCGAAGGAGACCGGCAAACGCTACCGATGGCAGACGTTTAGCGATTCATGTCGAGGGCTTGGAAGGCTTGGTTCTTGATACCGTGGAAGAATCACATCCAGAAACCTTCATGATGCTGCCGCGCTTCGAGGTTGCCTTCTCCACCTCAACAGACCAGCAAGGACCAGTCTTCCACATCAATTCGCATTCCAAGAGTCTTCTTCTCCAGTACTCTCTTTATAACCATTACTCGATCGGCGTCGCATTTGAAGTCCTACGTCGGACTTTCGCTCATCCGGATGGCGTTCCTACGTCCGAGCAGAAGCAGAATCACCCAAGCCTCTCAGTACCCTATGGGGCAGATATGCCAGCTCAGGCAGGCTCCATGCTGGACGAGGTCACGACTGTTGATTTCAAGGCTAGTCTGATACAGATCAAGGCGAAGATGCCGCAAGACCCTCCTCTCATGGTTCAGATCTTCGGCTTGGATGCAGGCCGTCATCGATATGCACAGCCATTCGTGAGGACCGTACTTGCGCGGGCATATGCAGGCACACCCCGCGTCAAGGGCGTGTGGAGCCGGATCGTCAGCATCAAGGCTCTTCGTCTCGACTTTCGCGAATCCAAGCGGAAACAGGGCAAGACTATCGTCGAAGAGAAATCTATCGACCTTGCCACGGAAGCTATCCGCTTCTGCGTTCCACATCAGCTGGTTGTTCACAGCATCTTTGACAACATTACGAATGTGATGAAGACGGCTCAGCAATTCCATCATCATTTCTCTACGGGTAGCAATGACTACATACTAGCTAAGCATCCTGAAGCTCCCAAGAAAGTGCCGAGAATCTCCTTGCGCAGTCAAGTTCTGGTCTTCGAGATCGAAGACAGTCCTTTCGAGTGGAAGCTTGGTACAATTTACCGAGCCGGCCTGATCGAGCAGAAGCAACGTCTTGCTCGTGAGGAGGCATTTAGACTCAAGGTGAAAAGCATGGAGAATAAGAACCAACAACGTACGAGCTCTCGCGCTCGAACAGCATCTGCGCATCCGGGGCCAAGGGCACGAAGCCCCTCGCGTACAAAACATGTTGGCAAGAATCGGAGCAGGAGCAATCAACCTTCTACACTACGCGAAGAATCGTCCGAGTCGGACCACAGAGGCCGTACTCGTAAGATGCGATACGATACGGATGGCATATGTACTATGAACAGAGCATGCAATCGCACGGTCGAGCAAGCGCACGAGAGGCTACAGCACCTGAATGCTCAGACATGGAAGAAGCGAATCGATGGCGCCATGAAAGCTCAAAACCACGCTATGCGCGATATGAGACATCTCTTTTGGGGTCTTGACGAGATCCCTGAGGACATTGAACAGACGGAACGGATACTTGCTACTGGTCAACGACCGCCGCTGATGGCTGTCCTTGTCAGTGACTTCAGTATCGTAGTCGACAAGCCGTCATTTCCCATGCCAGAGCTCCCGGACTTCCTGCACGAGGTCGGAAAGGGTATGCCGAAGGACATGAAGTATGGCCTTCTCGTTCCCATGAACGTGCAGATCAGCATGGGAGAGGCTCGGTGCGGCTTGCGTGACTATCCGCTTCCTCTTTTGCACGTACCTGCCATCCGTACAGGGCAATCACCACGATTGCCTAGTCTGTCGCTTCGTACAGACTTTGTCATCGCAGAGGAATTTCGCGATATAGAGTCGCAACGTCATGTGAATGTTATGGTCATTCCGAAAGAGAAGATGGGTGACAATGGCGCGTCGAAAGCCTTCGCGATTGATGTTCGACGGACCATATCGCCTGTGAAGACTTACTCGAACATGAAGGTTGAGATCAACACGAGTCAAGCGACCAGAATAACTTGGGGAACCTCTTACCAACCGGCCATCCAGGACATGATGCAGGTCATAGAAGGTTTCACGAAGCCTGCTATTGACCCGTCTGAGCGAGTTGGTTTCTGGGATAAGATACGTCTCAATTTTCATTCAAGGATCAACGTCTCCTGGAAGGGAGATGGTGACGTTCACCTCAATCTTAAGGGCTCCCGCGATCCCTACATCGTCACTGGTCCTGGCGCAGGCTTCGTCATGGTGTGGCGGGACAATGTGTCTTGGAATGTTGCCCAACATGATGATCCACGACGCTTCATGACAGTGGACAGCGGAGACTACATCCTCGCGATACCAGATTTTAATCGATACGCGCGCCACGCCATGGATAATACCGGAGAAGGCGACAAAGCGTCGACAGTAGACAGCCTCAAGTCAACAGCGCTGTTTAAGAAGGTTATTATGAAGCTGTCGGGTAACGTCCAGTGGCTCGCCGGACTCGTCTTCGAGCGAGATGTACAGGGCAACAAGCGCAGCTATGACTTCTGCCCACATTACGATGTTGTTCTGAAACATCCACGCTACGCTAAGGCACCGGAAGGAGAGAAGTACGATGCTTTCCACAAGTTCCGAAGCCATCATATACACATGTCGATCGCTATCGCAGCACCGCAAAACAGAGACTGGACGGTATCCAACATGAAGCCTTCGAATAATTACAACACGGTCCATTTGACACCCCGATTCTTCACCCACTTCTTCCAGTGGTGGTCTCTGTTCTCAGGCGCCATGTCTCTACCCATCCGCCAAGGACCGTTGTGGGGGATGCAAGAGAAGTCAAGCAAGAAGTTTGGTCGCCATCTCGGCACGATCAAATACAACCTTCTTCTTTCGCCACTGTTCATCAGTCACATATACAAACACAAGGACGCCGAAGACTATAACTCTGACGTGGTCTCTGCGACTGGGTTGAAGATGAGGCTAGATAGCTTCATGCTGGATTTACACCAGCGACGAGAATTCTTCGAGATGAAACAGCATACCGCAGGTGCAAAGCCTAAAAAGACTAGCGGGATGCGCATCAACCAGAGTCAGCTTGACTTCATTAATGCGGACATTCGGGCAGTATCCGCTGCGATTGTCGGCACAAACTACAAGGATGTCGATCAAGCTTCTCCTGAAGACATTGCGTCTTATCAAGAGCCAATAGGCAAAATTGACATGTCTAGGTTCACGATACCGGACAATGATTTTTCGTGGATTGACATGGACGATTTTGTCGAGCTGGACTGGATATTGCCAGCGGAATCGAACCCGGAGACGAAGATTCTGCCCTTAGGAACAGCCCCAAGGTTCACCTACTTTCGTCAAACAGATCATGGAGACTCCGTCTCAGGTGACACGACAAGATCAAGTCCGTTTGGAGACGAGCCTACTCACTACTGTGTCATGTCTGCCAGGAACGATCCGCGCAGAGTCCAAGCAGATCTCATTCAACAGCGCATCGATACCATCAAGCAGCAGATTCTGAATAATGAGCGCGCAGTTGGTGAGCAGGAGGTCAAGAACGTCCGCTCGGTAGGAGGTGAAGAGGGCTTGAACGAGCGCCTGACCATCCTCAAGAACCACACCGAAGCTCTCATCAGGAAGCGAGACTTCTTGCAGTCCATACTGAAGGTGTTATTGCAACGTCTGGAAAAGGACGATCCGGCAGCAGTTCCGGATCTGGAGACGAGCGAAGAATTCTACGATGCTCAGGAAAGCAGGGACCGCCATCGAAACTCCGACCTGGGCTTGGATTCAGCGCCTCTAGCGGACTATTCCAGCAATTTCAATAATCGCTTCGTGGTGCACAATGCGCAGCTCAAGTGGAACAACTCGTTGCGAAATATCATTCTTCGCTATATCCATCAGGTTGGACAGCGGAGAGGTTTTGTCTACTACATGTCTCGCAGAGCGGTCAAGTTCATCCTTGATATTCTGGAGGAGCAGCGCAAACGACCTGAGAGTGCCTATACCGCCGAAGATAGCACATCTGTTCCGGATACGCCACTTTCGCCTGGGAAAGATGACGACGTGACGATTCAAGATCGGATTGAGGAGTTGCTACGCGATGGAAAGTCATTTGTAGATGCAGATGATCTTGACGAGCAGCCCAAGCGTAGCAAGTCCCACGTGTCAGACATGAAGGAAGAGAACCTTGCCACCGAGTTCATGGCTCTCAATACCTTCCATTTCCGTCTGATTGCACCTCAGATCCAGTTGCAAAGCGAGAAGAACACGAAGTCGGCCGTCCTCGTGACTGCTAAGGGTATGCAACTCAAAGTCATCCAGATCATGGACAAAGACCGGGTCATGGACGACATCAGCGGTCTGGTACAGCGTCGCTTCTCTGCTGCCATGGACAGCCTTCAGATCTTTGTCGCGAGTACGAAGACCTTCTCTACAGAGTATCTGCACATGTACTCCGGCAACAGATATGGTGCTCGCGCCGGCGCTCACTGGCCTCCCTGGGTCCCTTTGGAGGTCATGTTCGAGTTCAACAACAATCCCTACGGCTTCAACCGGGTTGTGCATCGAACTTCTGCCAGCTTGCGTTACGACAAATACAACACTTTGCGGTTGAAGTACAATGACGACCTTTCTGGCGGGGAAGGGGCCCAGTCTACGATGCAGGCAACGGCAGAGAGCAGGATGGATCATTTGTGGGTCGAGTTCCCGCAGTTCCGCGCGATTTGCGACTCTGCACAGTACTACGCCATGTACATCATTGTCATGGACTTGCTGCTGTACAGCGAGCCCCTTGAGAAGACCCGCAGCGAGCGCCTAGAAAAGATCATGCTCGCTTCCGACTTCAGCGATCTGACCGGTGCGCCTGAGATGGTCGAGATGTTGCAAGATCGCATTCGTCAGCTTGAGGAGATCGAGATGCACTTTCAAGTTAACGAGAAGTATCTTGATCGGCAAGGATGGAAGGACCGTATCGCTATGGACCAGGATCTTGCTAATTGCGAAGACGAGCTTTTCTTCATGATGAAGGCAATCACCACGTCTCAGCGCAGGATTGAAGACCGCAACCAGCAGCAAGAGTCTTCTACTGGCCTCCTGAGATGGCTCATCTCCGCCAAGGAGATTGCGTGGCATCTCATACGGGAGAAGGGAGAGTCTTTGCTCGAATTCCAGATTAGAGATGGTTCGTTCGACCGCACCGACTATAACGACGGCTCGAATTACAACTGCCTCGAGATTGGCCGAGTCAACGGTTACAACCTCCTACCCAACGCGCTATATCCCGAAATCATTTCGCCTTACGTGGACCCTCCTAAAGGCTTTACCGAGCAGCCTGATATGAAGATGTTGCGTGTGCACTGGCTGATGCTTGAGGCCATTGCGGGTATTCCGGTGGTGGACCATTTTGAGGTTGACCTCGTCCCTCTCCGAGTACAATTGGAACGAGAAGTAGCCAAGAGACTCTTCGAGTACATCTTCCCTGGAGTTGGCGGCAACGCTTTTGAAGGCAGCGGCTTCTCTCCGTTCATGATCCGGAAGATGCTGCCCACGCAGGAAGAGGAAGATGAGTCCAATGAAGGCCAAGATAGTGAGGACAAAATACTCAACGCCTCCAGTTCGCAACCAGACCATCAAGGAAAGCAAGGCACTGGTACCGGTGCGGGCTCTTTGGAACATCGCCTGAAGCCGACAATGACCCTCGCAGATCCGAAAGCGGCGCCGAAAAAGAGGCATGGGCTGGGTATCAGTAATGGCTCGCATTCACATCTACCGCATTGGGGGCTGTTCACGCACTCGGACAGATCTCATTCCAGCATGAGGAAGCCGATGAACGGTAGTACGCCATCTATGATGTCTCGAACCAATAGCGAACGATCCTTGACCCTATCGACCGCCGCCAAATCAGATAGCACAGTAAGCCATGCGGATGGCGAGAAGCCCAAGCGTGGCAAGCGTATCAATGGCGGAGATGCTTCCAAGGACAAGGAGCGATCCGACGACCTGACCCAGATGATGAACCGAGCTTCAAGCTACATGACGCTCGCCTACGTCAAGATCCCAAGCATGGTGCTCTGTCTCAGCTACAAAGGCCGCGGCCAGCGCAATCTCGAAGACGTCCACGACCTCGTCTTCCGCATGCCGACGCTCGAATACCGGAACAAGACGTGGTCGAACCTCGACCTCGCGCTCGCGCTCAAAAAAGACGTCATCAAAGCCCTCATCTCCCACGCCGGCGCCATCGTCGGCAACAAACTCTCCCACCACCGGCCCAAACCCCAGCAACACAGCCGCCTGCGCGAGATCGCAAATATGAGCACGCTCATGACGTCCAGCGGCGAGCCCTCCGCCGCCGCCAGCGAAGAGAGCTTCCGCCGCGACGACGACATCTACAGCCCCAGCAACACGCCGCCGAGGCGCTCCTTCACTTCCGGCCGCGGCAGCACGCTCAGCCATTCCGTTTCGTTCGCGTCGAGTAATTCGCCCGCGCCGAGCGCGAGACCCGCGTCGGAGTTCGAGGCGCAGCAGAATTCGCATACGCCGACCAATGAGGCGCAGAGGAGTTTGTCGCTGGGGGGGAATGGGGGTGAGAGGGACAGGGATAGCTTGAGGAGTCGCGGGAATTCGATCAGTAGGAAGTTTACGGGGTTTAGGGGGCTGAGACAGAATGATGGGGCGGTGGAGGAGAGTGAGGAGAGGTAAGTAAAGCGTTTGCGATTCAGGAGTGTTGCTGTGGAGAGAGCATGGCTAACGAGCGGATGATAGTACTAAGCGTAAGAGCAAGCTTCTGCTCGGTGGACAGAAGTTGTTGCGCTCGCTGCCGAAACCGTGATTCTGAGCTTCAGTGGAGCTTTTTTCTTTGTTGTTGACACGCATAGCGTTCTGTAAAATCTCTTTCCTTTATTCTGGTGGGGTTGTTAGGTGGATACATACTCTTCCCATGATACCCGCTTCTTCGGACGGTGGCATTCTGTTTTGGGTCCCGGGCGTTTTGGAGGAGCAAGCGTGCAAAGGGAGAGAAGCGCGAAACTGTACGTGGAGTCTCAGTTGTTACTTATTGCATATCATACCAGTCCGGTATCATTTGTTATTGCACCAATATGTTTGTGAAACCGGACGTATAAATGCCTGTTAAGGAACCAATGGCCTGGTGATCGTGAGCATTTAGTCGTCCGTAGTATGCTAGATTGCCGATTCACATGTCTGACTTTTGGGTGTGATGGATCACAAGAGCCGAGGGCGAATCGCATAAGCGCATCTAGACTGCTACCTGATTATGCAAGTACAGCTAGCGTGCAGATGCCGACCACACGCTATTGGCGGGAAGACGCCATTTGAAGTAAGGCACACTTGCATCTGAATGCCTTGTTATCCGCTCAGCCTTGTGCGCTGGTTCAAGAGCGACCAAGGAAGACTGTCCGGTCGGTGACTTGCACGCTTCGCAAAGGGCACGGTATGGCACCCAAGAAGAATCCAGGGTGGGGATACGAGCAGAAAGCCTCGGTTCAAGAGTCGAAAAAGGCTGGCCACAATCTCTGCTTTGCGCTGGGACCCAATGGGACGTACTTCTACAGTACCCCCAAACAAAGACATGTGTGGTGGAACCTTGAGGGAGAGGTCAAAGAGGTGATCTCGGATATCTTGGACGACGTAACAGAGCGGCGTGATATATTGTGGGTAGCACTTGGTCCGGAGAAAGAAAGCTATGTTATCAGTTATCTCGAGTTCGATAACAACGTACACCGAATTGGTGAGCCTCCTTATTTGTGCACCATCTCGCAGTCCGGCTGACCATTGAAGCATATGGGTCGCGATGTCCACAGCAGTTGATTTGGTGGCTCAATAGAAAGTGGTCGAACGGCTTAGCTGAGAGAGACAAAGAGCTACGTGTCACTCTAGGCCCAGGCTCTAGCTTTATAGCCTGGGATACTTGGAGAATACGGTGGCATGCACTTCCGAGCTTGATGGAGTCGCGCATACAGAATATGCTCACTCCAAATGGTTGGCGAAATGGGCCGCCTGTCATAGCAGCTTTGGGGTGTCACGAAAGCTGCGTTGTGCTGTTTCAGCAGCTGAGATTGTGCTGGTGGATACCGAGTGGATATCTTCCCAAAAGTGCCGATGCGTCGAAGGAGTTCGACAGAAAATTTGAGCAACCTTCAGACTATAGTGTAAGTCGGGATCGCCACATGGAGGTGTAACAGGTCATTTAGAGCTTACATCGATACAATAGTTTGTGACCCTTTCCGCATCAAGTCCTGATGAGTATATATACCTCGCCAAGGATCTTACTTGCGACAGCCACATGATTCAGCATGAAAAATTCGAAATTGCAATCGACTCATTGCATGACAGGGAAACTGTACTTTCGAGGAAAGCTGAGCGTAAGAAAGCACGCGAGGAAGCAGAAAGAAAAAAAGCACGCGAAGCGATAGAAAGGAAGAAGGCGCGCGAAGAGACAGAAAAGACAAAGCTAGCAGCCAAGGACGCACAGGAAGCGGTTGCTAAAGAGTCACCGACTAACGTGAAGATGGAGAAGTCCCCACAAGACGGTACTCAAGCGCTACCAAATGATGCCCAGAATGTCGATACGACCATCAGAAAGCCAGACGCCCCAGCGAGTGAAAATCAACACTTTGCTTTGTGGTATAGCAGCCTGTGTATAGATATCGTTGCAGGGACGAAATTAACGACATTTCCGGATCTCCCAATCGACGTATGCACCTGTCAAGAGATGGCGTGCAAGACTCGAAAGGCGCAACCAAAGGCCCTATATTTCTGCGAGCATGACATTGAGAAGCTACTCAGAGCCTCCGGGAAGTACTCTTACGCATGGCTATACCAGGAGAGAGACAGGTGGCTCCCAGAGACTTTCGGTCAGCGGTGTGATCCCAGGTATCGGGCAGATTTGATGGAGAAGGCTTCTCAACTTTTTCAGATTCTGTACACGCTAACCGAGAAGGAAAGGCAGGTGGGTAAATTGGGTGTTCGTGTTATCCCAGGCCAATGGCCGTGATCGACCGTATATAGTATGGATAACGGGCCCGCACGCACCATGGGTATCTAACGAAATGTATGCGAGCCCTCAACTGCTTACAGACGGAATCGAAACATGTTCGTTGCGAGATGTTATCAGTATGGTACATGTATGGTACATGCATGTGTATTTAGAGGCCGTCCACATTTGATGGAGGCAGATGAATGACGCGATGGTCGGCGTTGCGGCCACCACCTCAGCCCTGCAGGAGTTGGACCGTCCAACCTAGAACTTGAGGCCGAAGATGCCGATTCCAACATGTCAAGGCCGTCATACTGTAACTTACTCATGGTCACTAAAAGAACGAGAGAAGTACAGCAAGAAAGATCAAATGGTCTTATGTTTGAAAGCATGTACAGGGAAGCCCGCATCAAATGACAAATAAGGGATGAACACATGTAATTAGCCGGCGACGACTCCGATCGGTTCATCGATCAGCGCTCATGGACCTGAAAACATGTAAGGATCATAAAGCTTCTGCATAAGGTTACTCCCTAGCTCTGGCCCGCCGTCAACTCAAGATACCTTACCCAGGTACATATATTGCTTGATTGGGACGATATCCAATCGGTCTCGCAGCAGCCGACAGCGATCGACGTCCTGACAGGGACGACCATCTCGAGTCCCAAGCAGGGATCATGTATGTGCTGATTCTCGTTCAAATTGCACGACATGTCGAGAGATAATGTGGTGAGACTCAGCTTATTCCCTTGATCCTTACGCTCTCCTCTTCCACCGTCCAATTGATTAGGGTGATGATTCAACACGTGCAGACTGTCCTGTCAAACTCAATGCCATCTTGTCGCGCTGAGCCGCATCTCCGCGGTGCCGGGCATACTAATGACGTCCAAGTCGGAGAACGCGCGGGGAGAGTGCAAACAGACCATACCCCGTCAATAAATCGTTCCCGCACTTGCATCATTTCACCTCCTCCTCGAATCGAAATCCACGCTTTCCGCCCAGTCTCCGTCGCACGTCTGATAAAGTCCACAAGCGAACAGACCGTCTATCGTCCTTCCTGCAAAGGCATACGTCAGGTTCTACCCTGTTTCGTGAGTATCTGGCCAGTGTCTACATATAGACGTCGACGCGCCTCGAGGTAGTATATTCCGGTTGTTTCCTAAGCCCTCTGCGACCAGTTCCACAGTCACCATGGTCGCTGTCACTCTCCTAGCTCCTGTCCTTCTGGGCTGTCTCGCTGCGGCGAAGACTTGCACGAATGTCACGGTTCCTGTGACCATCATGGCTCGACAGGGTATGTTCGAGGTGCCAACACTGCAGTCGAACTTCGACGCGACAACCTTCGCCCTCAACTTCACGACCCAAGGAACAAACTTCACCAACGCGTCCCTCACCGGCTACCAGACCGTCAATCTCCCAGCGAACGTCAGCGCGAAGTACTGCAAGCCCGACAACGACAGCAGCGCTAGCCCAACTGTCCAAGTACTGAGCCACGGCATTGGCTTCGACAAGAGGTGAACAGCTCCTATTGGCAAGCTTAGAACGCGACACTGACGCGAGAAATGCAGCTACTGGGATCTACCCTACAACGACTACAACTACTCCTACATTGATGTTGCGCTTGCCCATGGCTTTCACACCGTCTCCATCGATCGCTTCGGCATCGGTAACAGCTCGCACGGTGACCCTCTTAATGTTGTCCAGGCTCCAGCAGAGGTCTCCGCCCTCTACGACATCACCATGATGCTTCGCAGCGGAGATTTTCCATCCGTCAGCACTGCTTTCAACAAGGTTGTTCACGTCGGCCACTCCTTCGGCTCTGCGCAGACCTACCTTCTGTCCGCCATGCACCCCAACGCCACCGATGGCATCGCCCTTACCGGCTTTTCCATGAACGCGACATGGCTGCCCCAGACTCTGGCCGACTGGAACCTTCACCTGGCGCGTCTGAACCAGCCCCTCCGCTTCGGTAACCAGACCGTCAGCCGCTCCAACAGGTGGACCGCGCTTTTCTTCAACACCGCACCAGTTCAGCTTCTACAGAGCGTTCTGCAGTCCATCGGCATCCAGCTCAGCCCCTACCAAGTCTGGGAGGAAATAGCATCGACTGAGCTCGGCGACCTGATCAACCAATGGAACGCGACCGTGGCGCCGATCGCGCAGAACCTGCCAACCGGCTACCTCACCTGGAGCGACTTCACCTCGAACATCTTCGCCTTCCTGCACCCAGGCATGTTCGACATCGGCCTTGGCATCTTCAGCGAGATGACCAAGCAGCCAGTGACGCTGGGTGAGATCTTCACGCTCGCGAATGGCGCGCCGATGATCAATCCCTTCACCGGCCCTGTGCAGGTCGTTACTGGTCAAAGGGATGCCATCTACTGTGGTGGCGACTGCCTCAACACGGGCGGTGTCGCGGCCAGCATCCCGGCTATGGTCAAGGGCAACTTCCCTGATGCTAGTGTGTTCGAGACTGTCATCCAGCCGAACACGGGTCACGGAATCAACTTGCACTACAACTCGACTGGTGAGTCCTCCTTGGCATATACTGAAAATTCCTGTACTGACGCAAGATCCCCAGGTGCCTACGAGGCCATCCAGACCTTCTTCACGAGCAACAACCTCGGCGGCTACTAGTGTTCTGACTTTGGCTGTGGTGATGGATGAACAAGTGCCTTGACTGGATCAGGCTGGAATGAGAAAGTTGTATATCCTCTGGCAGGATCATGATTGTACAATCAGAGACGGAAGAATTGTACCATAGCTACAGAAGATGGAGGACGGCGGTCCGGTAATAAAGGGCTATTTTGGCCTCTGACATACAACTCAGAACAGTAAGCAAGCTCGCACAACTACTTGTGCAAGATTTCGTAGTAATCGACTTCACCCAGTATCACCGGGGTTGATACGGGTGTGGCTGTTAATGTGTCTGTCGCCAAATATGGAGTCCATCGGTAGACTTCGAGACCTCAGCCCATAACACGACACGACTGACATCTCTCGTGATCCGTGACACCTTCCAAAGCCCACAATGCAAGCACCGAGCCGAAGTACAGTCGGTACCGTCCTATAGAAGAGGTCGTCCCTCCCGCTTATCGAAGACTCGGCAACTGAGCGCATCGGCGACTGACTGACAGCTCCCCCAGCCAAGACCCGGCCCGCATCCGAAGCGGAAGCGCTCCTCCACAGCGCACGGGCAACGAGCGGCTGCGGAGGCCGGAGTCTAGCGCGGGAACCGCTGAGGCATTGAAGGGACTCTATCACAACGTCAGGCAGACCAGAGGCCGAGACGAAAGCTTCTCATGATACCTAAGGTACCTATTACCGCACATAGACGGAGTTTGAAGTTCGGCATACACCGTTCTGAAAGAACCCGCTGTCCAGGTTACGTACGAGATACTGCAAAGAGCGATGTCTGCAGGCATGAGAGAGCTCGTCGGGACAATCCCGCCCGTTGAATGCGGGATGCGGGGGCTGCTGTCGGGCGCTGATCCTTGACTCGTCCCATCACGCGATGGGTACTTATATCTCGAGCTGCCTTGTCTGTTCATGCATGTGTTTGTCCCCAACACTCGTCACCCGCCTTCCTTCTAGCGATTGCAACCGATTGCCTTGACCATGTCGGGTGATAGCGACTTTGAGCCCAAACGGGCTGGTAACAACTACATCGAGGATGTGGGGTCGAGCATGTCGCCCAAAGACCCTGCAAATGCGCATGGTTATCTGCCTAAGCATGGAGATAGAGCTCTGGCTTTGGTTGGCGATCAACATATCGAGTTGACGGAGGAAGATGTATGAATTGCTACTGTATCGGGTATAGTGGCGAGAGCTCACAGCGACTGTAGAACAAGCGAATCAGGCGCAAGACTGATAAGACGATCCTCACGATCCTGATATGGATATACTTTTTACAGGTATATCACCAACACGTCTCCGATCCTACAGTCACCTGAACGGCTAGCTGAACATCGTCAGATCCTTGACAAGTCGGTGCTTGGTTACGGCGCTGTCTTCGGTCTGCAAACAGACACCCATCTCAAAGGGAGCCAGTATTCCTTCGTCGGCTCGATCGCGCCCATCGCACAGCTCGCAGTGCAGCCCTTCACCTCCATCCTCATCGTCAAAGTCCCTCACCGTATCCTCATGCCAGCATTATGCCTCGGCTGGGGCATCGCACAAGCTGCCATGGCCGCCTGCAACAGCTACAGCGGGCTGATCGCTGCCCGATTCTTCCTCGGTCTCTTCGAGGGCGGCTGTCTCCCGCTCTTCAGCGTCATCACCAGTCATTGGTATCGCCGTGCTGAGCAGCCGATCCGCGTGGCGGCGTGGTATGGAACTAATGGTCTGGCTACTATCGTCGCTGCCGCCCTTTCGTACGGACTGGCGCATATCCCTTCAGCCGTGCTTGCCCCGTGGCAGATGTGAGTGCGAATCGAGCCCTGTATGGCCTCATACTAACGTCTCAACCCAGCATCTTCCTGTTCGTCGGCCTCGTAACCATCATCTCCGCGCCCCTCGCCTACTGGCGTCTCGACAGCGACATCGCCTCCGCGCGCTTCCTAACCGCGCACGAACGCGCCCAAGCCGCCGAGCGCCTCCGCGCGAACCAGACCGGCACCGGATCGCGCCAGTTCGACTGGCAGCACGTGCTCGAAGCCTTCCTGGAGCCCAAAACCTGGCTCTTCGTCGGCATGTCGCTGCTCAACAATCTCGGCGCCCAGGTCACCAACACCTTCGGCCCCTTGATCCTGCAAGGCCTGGGCTTCGACAAGTACACGACGAGTCTGCTCAACATGCCCTTCGGGGCGTTGCAGTTCATCGTGATCCTATTCGCCTCGTGGTGCGCGCAGAAAGCGCGCTACAAATCCCTCATCCTGGCCGCGCTGATGCTGCCGGTGATCGCGGGCATCGTGATGCTGTACCTGATCCCGCGGACCTCGAGCGAGGAGGCGCCGCTGCTCGTAGGCTACTATTTACTCGCGTTCCTGTTCGGCGGGAACCCGCTCATTGTGTCCTGGATCGTGGCGAACACGGCCGGCAGCACGAAGAAGAGCGTGCTCATGTCGCTGTACAATGCGGGGTCGAGCGCGGGGAATATTGTCGGGCCGTTGCTGTTCACGGCGCAGGACGCGCCGGCGTATCATCCGGGGTTGAGGGCGTGTTTGGGCGTTTTTGTGGCGCTGGTGGGCGTTATTGGCGTCCAGGCGGCTGGTCTGGTTGTTTTGAATCGCATGCAGGGGAGGAAACGGGTCGCGAATGGAAAGCCGAGG
Source organism: Zalaria sp. Him3 (assembly GCA_027923365.1). NCBI lineage: Eukaryota > Fungi > Ascomycota > Dothideomycetes > Dothideales > Zalariaceae > Zalaria > Zalaria sp. Him3. The sequence goes on along the minus strand of BPUN01000012.1, from coordinate 707,711 downwards.
GATTTGAAGGATCATAGTATGTTGGATAGGTATGAGGATATTAATGCGGATAATGAGGCGGGCGAGGGGGTGAGGTTGGGCGATAATGCGTTTTTGGATTTGACGGATCGGAGGAATGATGAGTTTGTTTATGTGTATTGAGGGTTGTGTGGGTATTGGAGAAGGGGCAAGTTTTACATACTTAGGCTAGGTACGCTATTCATTGGCTCCATTTGTTTCGGAACGCATCGGCGGTAGCACTATTTCGCGCTTACGAACGGCTCCACCGCCTTCTGTTGTATGTTCTTGTGTGAGTGACTGGATGGATAACGAGTTAGATCGCCGGCTCACAGCGGCGGTGCTGACCAGAAGACGAGGGAGCTGGTTGTACTAGCTGCCTTAGCTATATCCGGCATATCTGTAATCCGCAGTTCTCTGCTTCTGGGCGAAAGAGGTCGTACACACACCGTGTCTCACTAGGCCCAGGTCCGGAGCTTGCTATACCCCTACAGCTTCCAACCGTACGTATCGACACGCTGTATGCAATTGTGACGCCTTGCAATAGCAAAAGAATGCATTTGGCAAGACATCTGTGTCGCTCTGGATTGGAGAAGTTCACAAATCTCCTGAAAGGGGTTTACCATAAGCCGAAAGATCTCGCCTGTGCTCTGTACAAGACGCCTATCGCAGATCTGGAATGCAAGCGGGACTACTGGAAAAGGTCATCACCCTTGATCAGTTACAAGGCGTGGGACAGCCTTTCAGATGCCCTGAAACTTGACAAATGGGAAAGCCGAGGCTATCGGACGGCTCTCTCTCTCTCTCCACGAGGACTTGCGTCAGCTGTTCGTTCTTACAGCAGGATACTTAGGACTGGGTCCGCTTGAAGGTGAAGTGGGAGACTTGGTGGTAATTTTCATTGGTGCCAGGGTACCATATTTGGTGCGTCCGGCCAAAGATGGCACGTTCCAGCTGATTGGGGAATGTTATGTTCATGGTATCATGGATGGCGAATGGATGGAATCAAATTCTACGGTTGAGGTTATAATGATAGTTTGATGACAGGCGCGGAGTTGGTGGATTACTGACTCTAACAGGATATTGGATGTTTCTACTACTATAAAATGTTCCGCATCATGTAGTACGAGCGAACTAAGGTGATCGTTCTGGGAAATCAGATCCGATAGGGCCATCTGAAACGGTGGAGGTGGCGGGCCATGGCGTGTGGTCCCCCGCAAAGCATAGACTGTCTTTGAAACCAACCTGTAAGTTACTGTACATTGGTGGCTTGCTGGTCAACGTCCCTGTCCAAGGCGCTTCTTGATGTTGTGCAACATTCACACGCGACAACTCGGCCGGGCCGCGACTAGACACGCGTCCACACGGGCTTTACAACGTACATTGTGGAACGTCTTGCTGTAGGCTTCAACCTTTCTGTAACGTACCCGCCTGAGTCGGCTCTTTTCCCTCATTTCAACCTCTATGTTGTCGAATTTGTGCAATGCAAACGCCCAAAGAGAGTGGCGGCATCGGAAATTCCATGCTTTCCTTGAGTCAGCCGCACGCCGTCCGCATGGATGGCTTGACCGCGGCTGGTCTGGCCCGTCCCAGCACCGGTTCGCTGCAGCTCCATCCCAGGATAAGCTCGTGTCAATTGGTACATGGCCGTTGTTCTGCAACCCACACGGACGTTAGCATGAAGACTGGCAGCATAGAGACCAAACTTGCAATGATTGTGCCGCCTGTCATGTAGATACTTGCCGTCATTAAAGGCTGAGAGGCTCCTCGAGAGCTAAGAAATTCATGATACCGGCCTTCTCCCGACAAAAGACCTACCCTCAGAATGCAAACCCTCTGTAGTCAGTCAGTCTCACTCTGAGATCCCGGGTCCCTGCATATGTGGTCATCTCCCCAAGTCATTTACAGACTTGAAACTTGCCTTGAACGCTTATGGGCTTCTACCACCGGAGTATCATCCATGTCATCACAATCGAGACTTCACTTCACTTCACAAATAGCGACTACCTCACATCTCATCTCCTCCTTCCAAATCTTTAACTCAGTCGCACCTTCCCTTGCATAACAAATGCGCACTTTGCTACTTCCAGCTCCATAACTCCAGACCAAAGCACGCACTGACACAATGGCCGTCGTCCCCTCACACCTCGCTCGCGGCAACCTAGGCCACAACATGGGCCATAACATGGGCAGGCCCGAGCTCTCGTACCTAGGAGTGTTCTACTCAATCTTCGCTTGCGCCTACACTCTCCTCATCGCCGCCGGTCTCATCCTGTTCTGGCACAACCGCCACGGACATGCCATTCGTCTCCGCAGCGTGCCGGCCACGTTCGTAGCTGTTCTGGGAATCTACGTCTATGCTGCGTTGATCTTCATAGTGTACCCGCTCAATGGTCGCTACACCTGCGGTGCCGAGTTCTGGATCATGAACACCGTCTTCCCTTTCGGCATTGCTCTCTTTCAGGGTATGGCGGACAAAAACACAGTCCATGGCCCAGTATTTGCTGATCTTTACTGATAGCACTCAATATACGTCTCTGGTCCTACTACGAAGCTCAGAATCAATTGAGAACGTTCGGTCGTGACGCAAACCTAAGCTTACTTGGAGGCGCACCGTCACTCAAGGCTCGTTTCAAGTGGCGGGATCTTGACCTCGCTGAGAAGACCTATCTCGGCATTCTCATAGGTGGCAGCGCCCAGGTTCGTGTTCTCCTTGATCGCTCATTGTACTCCTTGGGCTGACTGATGATCAGCTCGTTCTCACTATTGTCCTCTTCGTCGGCTCCAGGCGTTTCAATCCGGCGTATGGCTTCTTCGGTACTGTTGCTGGACCTGCTGAGTGCCGGCGAGGGTTCGAATGGTATGCCTGCTTGCTTGAGCCTCATTTCAGTCAAGTGAACCTTCACTGACAGTATTGCTAGGATTCCATCTGTGGCTTGGCAGTTCCTCTGGGCTTGGTGAGCCACATGACTTCACATGCATCATGACAAATCTAATAGTGCTCAGGGTTTTTGGACCGATTGTCCTACTGAAGATCCGCAAGATTCACGACGTCTATCACTGGGGCCTGCAAACCAAGCTTGCTATCGTCGCGTCGTGAGTGCTTCACTTAGTCTAGCCGCTTAGCCGTCTTCTGACGTACATCATATAGGATGCCCGGCACGCCTCTGTGGCTCGCATTCTTGTACTCGAACAACAAAACAATTGCGAGCATTAACCAATGGTGGATTCCTGCTGCGTGGTGAGCTTCTCTTAGGCGTCACTCCTCATGGTCTGCTAACCCACGTCAGGTTCTTCCCCGGACTAGCCATGATGCAAGCCGTGTCTATCATCTTCCCGGTGCTTGGTGCCTATCAAGAGCGCCGATACCAGAACCGTCTTCCTAGAAAGACCTATGAAGCAAGCCTCGCAAGCCGTGACTCATCCGACTCGTCCAACTCTGAAGCCCTGCAGACCTTACTGCAAACCGACACCCAGCGTTTGCTGAACTTCGCCGCTAAGAAAGACTTCAGCGCTGAGAACATCTTGTTCCTGCGTGCAGTCCTCGACTTCAAGGCTAAGTGGCAGAATGCATGGGCTCAGAGATCTGGACCCGAGCCTATGGAGCGCAGTCTCTCATTCAAGGAAGCAGCATACCTTTACTACACGCTCGTTAATGTCACCACTGCCAAGTTCCCAATCAACATCGAGAGCCATGTCTATACCATGCTCAAAGACACCTTTGCTGGAGTGAGCTACTCGGCCGCGGCCAAGGCTGTCAATCCTGTGGCTCCGTGGGAGGACTCGGATACGGAGTCGCTGAGGGGGATGATAGCTGAATCTGTCGATACCACGACAACTGCGAACTCTACTGATGCCATTCTCCCTCTCGAAAGGATCAACCTTGCCGACGCTCACAAGGACGGTCACGGTGGCCCGACTATCCGCATTAATGCCTGCGAGGATAATGATGGTGTGCCAGCTGACTTTTCTCTCACCGTATTCGATGACGCTTATGCTTCGATCCTATACCTTGTCCTCACAAACACCTGGACCAGGTACAATGACGCGACAGGCAATTGAACCAATTTCTAGTGTGCTCGTGGTGGTTTCCGATTGCCTCTCGTCGGATTGCCCGAAAGAAGTATGGGAATTCTGCTTCATCAAAATTGTTTCTACGGCGTTTGACTTATACCCAGGTGGATGCTAGCCCATGAGGCGTTCTCAAGGTCGGATGAGATGCATCTGCCAGCTTAGCCCGGAGAGGCTTGATTGTATTACCATAGTTACGGTGCTGCGAAAAGTGCAGCCAGCGCCTGAGTTGCCGGTATTGAAATGAACATGACTCAACCAGTTCTGGAAGTAGCTCCTTTGACAGGTGTGGAATTGTTAAAGCGCAGTTAAGGTAGTATAACAACAGATGAGGGAAGTTGAAAGCGTAGGTATCGATAAAGCCCGCAATCTCCGGCTCCAGTCTTGGCATCAGTAGTTCACGTCACCTCGGGACCGTCAAACCCGCACCATGAGGTAAGGTAAGGTACTCAGTGACTCGACCCCAGACCCTCACTCCACCGCTCATCCACGTACATCCGGCAACTCCATCAGGACTGCTGGAACCCTCTCCCTACCCTCAGCACATGCAGTCTTCGCCGGCGCAGCCCGCCCGAGCGAAGCCAGACAGCACGCCTCCATCAACCGACAGGAAGCGGAAGCGCGCTATCCGCCAGCCTTCATCCGACAAACAGCAACAGCAGCAGTCGCTAGCTAAACAGCAGACGATCCAGGAATTGTTCTCGACTCAGCACAAGCCGACCGTGTCTTCCAACGGGCTCTCGCCGGACAGCAAGCGGCTCAGGCGCGACCACTCTGCCTCCCCCGCCCCGCAATCTAGAGCAGGATCGCTGCCTCTGCCGGCTGAGGATATGTACACCTTCACGTCGAAATCTGCCAACGGGGATGTTGTCGACTTGACGAAATCGCCGCCGCGGAATGGGCAGGTGAGGAGGCTGAATGGGGTCAAGACGGGCCAGAACTTCAATCCGCATGCTGGGGCTAAGAAGCTGGTGGTCAAGAATCTGAAGAAGGAGAGTAGCTGGGATGCGAACAAATACTTTGAGCAGATTTGGGCGCAGTTGGATAAGGCTTTGGACGTCATCTTTAGGAATGGACCTGTCAGCTACTCTATGGAGGATTTGTACCGCGGGGTAGAGAACTTGTGTAGGCAGGGAAGAGCCGAGGAGGTGTATGGCAGATTATACTCCAGATGGGTGGACTTTGCGAGGAATGAGGCACAACCGGCTCTGGAGAAGAAGGTGGAGATGGATAAGGTTGACGTCCTCCGGGCTGTGCTGGCGGCTTGGGCGAGTTGGAAGCAGCAAGTGGTGAGTAAATGAGGGGAATGCGAGGGGAGATCAAATTGCTGACTGGCGTTGTAGACCACCATCCGACATATCTTCTACTACATGGACCGCTCTTATCTCCTTCAATCTTCGAAGAACTCCCTGGAGACGACTGGCGTTCAACTCTTCCGGGACATGGTGTTCAAGTCGCCCAATCTCGCAACACAGGTCACCGATGGCGCTTGCGAACTCATTTCTGCAGACCGCATGGAGCAGGATCTTGACCGGACGACGCTGAGACAAGCTATCAATATGTTTCACGAGCTTGCTACCTACACAAGCAACTTTGAGCCAAGGATGTTGGCACTGTCTCAAAGCTATATCACGGATTGGTCAGAACGGACTAGTGCTGAAAGCAAGCTTCCCGATTACGTGAAGTCTTCAGTACATTTCATGAAGAAAGAGGTGGATCGCTGCGATCTTTTCGGGCTCGACCAGACGACAAGACGTGACCTCCTTACCCTACTGGAAGAGCATCTCGTTGTGCGCAAGCAAGATTATCTTACTTCAGAAGCCGATGTTGCTGCACTACTCGATGAGAATGCAGTGGGCGAGCTGGATCAGTTATACACCTTGCTACAACGGAGACGCCTGGGCTCCAAACTGAGGCCTGCGTTTGGCAAGTGGGTCGAGAATACCGGCCTCAATATCATCTTCGATGAAAAGGCACAAGAAGAGATGGTCGGGCGGCTCCTGCTGTTGAAGCGCCGGCTGGATAATATCTGGCGCGTATCCTTCCATCGCAATGACGAGCTAGGCCATGAGCTTCGTGAGTCTTTTGAGAAGTTCATCAACAAAACGAAGAAGGCCGATTCCACATGGGGAACAGACAACTCGAAGCCAGGAGAAATGATTGCCAAATATGTCGATCAATTACTGCGTGGTGGTGCCAGAGCTATCCCCGCCGCGCTCACCACAGCCAACCGGGAGGATGCTGCAAAGGATGAGGATGAAAACGAAGACTATGCCGTGGACGAAGATACGGAGATCAACGTTCAGCTGGATCAGGTACTGGATCTTTTCCGCTTTGTGCACGGCAAAGCTGTCTTCGAGGCCTTCTATAAGAAAGACCTGGCACGCCGTCTGCTGATGGGCCGATCTGCGAGCGCCGATGCAGAGCGAAGTATGCTTGCTCGTCTCAAAACCGAATGTGGTGCTGGCTTCACGCAGAATCTCGAGCAGATGTTCAAGGACGTCGAGCTTGCCCGCGAGGAGATGGCATCCTACAAGGCGAGACTTGAGGAGCGCCAGCAGAAATCCAAGCTCGATCTTAGCGTCAACATCCTCTCTGCAGCGGCCTGGCCTACCTACGCCGACGTTCCTGTCATCATACCTGCCGATATCAAGAACGCAATCGATGGTTTTGAGCGGCACTATAAGAAGAAACACTCGGGTCGCAAGCTTGATTGGAAGCATTCGCTCGCGCACTGCCAACTCCGCGCGACTTTCCCCAAGGGTGCGAAAGAGATTGTTGTCTCGTCCTTCCAAGCGATCATCTTGCTTCTCTTCAACGGTGTTGGTAAAGAGGAGGACCTCACCTACGAGCACATCAAGACCGAATCAGGTCTCCCAGAGAAAGAAGTCAAACGTACTCTGCAATCCTTGGCCTGCGCTAAGCTTCGGCCTCTCACAAAGCATCCCCGTGGAAGAGACATCAACGATACCGACACTTTCACCGTCAACCTTGCGTTCGGCCACGAGAAGTACCGCGTCAAGATCAACCAGGTGCAACTCAAGGAGACGAAGGAAGAGAACAAGGAGACGCACGAACGCGTCGCTGCGGACCGCAACTTTGAGTGTCAGGCGGCGATCGTGCGCATCATGAAGAGTAGGAAGACGATCGGGCATTCGGAGCTTGTGGCGGAGGTCATCAAGGCCACCAGGAGTAGAGGCGCAATGCAGGTCGCTGATATCAAGAAGAACATTGACAGGTAAACCGACTTGCCACAAGACTGTGATTGGATTATACAGACGTATACTGACCCAACAATAGGCTCATCGAGAAGGACTACATGGAGCGTGAGGAGGGCAATACCTACAGCTACATTGCTTAAGCTATGACTTGCGCAGCCACCGGACTTACAAGCCTGCGCGCAACTACTCAAGACCATATCATGACAGCATATCAGGCGTACTTGGGCTTTGGACTTGCGCTGGCACATCTCATATTCTTTCAAACGCTAGCCACGATATCGGGTATATAGGATCGACCAAACCATTCATGACATGACGCTCCCTCTTTACCACTACAACGACCACTACCTCTTCCCCTTCTTCTTCTTCCCCCCCTTCCCACCCCCACCCTGACTCTTCTCCACCGCCGCCGCAGGCGCAGGCGCCTCAGCCAACGGCGTACTCGTTCCCGTCCCCTGCTCCGCACCCGCACCCGCATCCGCCATCACAACGTCCTCCGCCACCTCAGGCAGCGCAGCCATGTACCGTCCCAGCCTCCCCAGTCCCCCGATTAATCGTCCGACCTCGGCTGCTTTGTCGGTCTTGTATTTGAGCGTTACTCCGGACTCCGGGTCGTAGGTTTTGAGGGTGAGTTGGGCTTTCGGTGTCCATGTTGTGTCTGCTTCGGTGGAGGTGGAGGTGGGGGCGGCGCGTTTGCGCTTTTTGGAGATGAGGGAGGCGGAGGGGAGGGTGTATTTTGTTGTGATGCGGGTCTGATGGGGGGTTAGCTGGGGCGAAGCCACTCGGTGCGGTGAGGTGTTGGGGTGGTGGAGTTGGAGTGGGAGGGCTGGGGAAGGGGACGGGAACGGGAACGTACGGTTGTTGGACGCGCCTGGAGTAGGAGCGCTGATTGGCGCTGCCATTCGTCGCTGGATGTGAAGAGAGGCATTGTGGTTGTGATGGGTATGGCGGATATGGTGTGGTGGTGCAACACCTGTAGCGTGAGGCGTGGGGTGCGGTTGAAGGCGGTCTGGGCGGGGCGGAGAGGGAGCTTGGCGCGAGCGCCCTCCATGGCCTTTCTTTCACCCACCTGCACCTATTGAAATTCACTTTTCCATGCTCATGTGTAATTCGCTCCTGAGTGTCTCTTATCCCGCTGGAAAAGATGCCGTATATTAGATATTCGAAGCTATGATGGCTCGATCGTTCTCTTGGTGTGGTGTGTCACGCTATTAACTGTGAGAGACGGGAGCATAGATCTCATGCAACTCCTCCATGTCTCAGATCATGTCATTGGGATTCTACACGAAGAACAAGGCTCAAGCATTCGTTTTGCCAAAAACTGCATTCCTGTGATACTTATGCTAATGCTTCCATGTCCTCCATGCTGATGTACTCATGTCCCAGTCGTCCCCGTGCCTAATGCGGACTGTTCGCTGATCAATCGCCTACGAAATCTTCAAGCCCGCATGCCTTAAAAAATCAATCTCAACTGCCTTTGAGCTCGCAAATGACGAGCCGTAATCACTAAAGTTCGAAGTCTGGGAACGGGAAGTCCCGCATGTCCTGCAACATGTTGTCCATATCCTCCGCGGAAGGCAATGTGGGCAGCTGGTTTGAGGGCCCCAGGCCAACACAGTCAAGAAAAGAGCTGTCGTTTTTTGAAAGGGTCATTAGGGCTGTTTCAGTACCCATCTGAGTGCCAGCGTTGTCGCCCTGCACCCTCGAACTGGGATCCATTTCGACCCCCGGACCTGACGTCGACTCAGCATCCTTTTTGAACGTGGCGTTCTCGGTATTGCCTTCAGCCATTCGCTCCATTAGCTCAGTACCAACGATTTGGTCTGCTGTCCACCCACGACAATCTTCGGGCAAGTCTTCCTGGCTTCCTTTCACAACGCCCTGCTCAGCCGAAAGCTGCCCGAGAAGCTTCTCCAGCTCTCCTGGCGGAGGATTGTAGTTGTCGGCAAAGAGCATCTGACAGAGATAACATGGACAGCTCGAAGAGTAGTCGACGTTGTGTTCACAATGCATGTGGAATAGCAACTCCGTCGGTCCATCGGAGGGTTGCCCGCAGGTCAGACACCACAGCGGAAAACTGTTTGTCGGGTCAAAGTCTGCTCTTTCTGGTACGTCGGAGCATACTTGGGGGCATGGTGGCGTATTGCTGGTTGAGGTTGGGTCTGTCTGCTCGGGTGTTGAGTCTCTCATAGAAGACGGTGCAGCAACATCCTGAGGCGGAGTGCAGAGTTGCTGTACATTGTCCAGCTCTGAGGTGCTCGCCCCTTGAGACAGCAATGTTCCGTTCCAAGGCTGCATGGGATGCTCATCGTTCGCCTTTGGCAACTCAGAAGTGCGGCGGGGATGGTAATGATCCGGATGCTGGTTCTTCATATGGCGATCAAGAGACTGTTGATGCGCATATCCCTTGTCGCAGCCGACGGCGGGACACACGAACAGCTTGCCATCATTGGAGCTATTTCCGGACCCTTCTGGTGCCATGGTCCGCTGCTTCTTCCTCACAGGCAGAGTCGCCTCGGTGCCTGATGCCGGAAACAGATCTGCATGACAAGTTCGGACATGCTGGGCCAGATTCGTGTGCCGAGTGTATCCTTTGTCGCACCCGGGGACTTCGCATCGAAACATTCTTCCACTCACGTTACCAGGGGACTGTTCCATGACGTGCTGATTGGGGGTGTAAGGGTCGGCGAAGGCGTCGCACTGTGAGCACTGTGGTGGGTTTCCAAGGTCTTTTTGATGTTCATCTGGCTGAACATGTCCAGGAGCATCGCTATCGCCATCGCCATCGTGAATCTGGACCATGATATGTAGATGAGATCGACGAATCTGAGTCCGATGCGGTATGTATGGAAAAGAAGGATACTTACGAACGTGAAGGTAGGTCTATTTCTATAAGATCTAAGTGAAATCACTGTGTAGTAAAGTGTTGTTTTATGGCTCATGAACACCCTGTCACATTCAACACAAAGCACAAAGGGACTGGAGAACCTTTGTTCTCTCTGTCGTTAACACATTGGCTTTGTCTTAGAAACCCCAGCAAGAAGACGCGACAGTCTCAGTAACTATGTCAGAGCAACCCACTGGTTACCGTGAACGGTTTGCACTGTAAAGAACATGAAAACTTGTGTTCACGAGCACAGCTTTGCCGTGCAGTATACCCAAGTGTGAGTTTTTCATGCTCCATTCTTAAACTAGTCGCAACAATGCTTACATGTATATTGCACGTAACACTCTTCCATCCCAAGTGGCGCAAATCCAGCCGGAAAGAGACAACCCAGAGTCAAGTCGATCAGGTTTGAGCTCCTCACATAGCTGCAGCCGCACTTGTCCTTCGCATGGGAAGACATGGGGATATCACTATCACTTCAACAGCGCCTGGCTGCATGGGCCTGTCCAGCCTTTTATCGCAAGCCTTTCCGGAATACTATTGGTCGGTTTCCAAGAGTCCCGCAGGTCAGTCAGCTCGATGCGGTTGGTTTCAGCTCAGCCCAACTGCGGGACAGCTGCAGAGTCGCTTGCGCCCAGCCCTATTAGTGGTCCTGGTGACATTCGTGCAACCAGCTATACTTCTTCCATACTTCAATCTCGCAGTTATGCTGCCCACATGGCCAGATGATCCCGTTCGGGCGGCAGGGCTGCGCACAGCTCGAAGATGGATGGGAGCACAAGAGTAGCCGGGAAGTCTCAGTGCATATAAGGCGGCCTCCTGCGCCACTACCTGGCTATATAACTGAGAAAGACCGTTCATAATATCGCGCCTAGGCAGATCCACCATCATCCCTATACCGAGAATGGCTTCAACACAATATGATCCCCACCCTGTGACCGAGCCAAAGGACAGCTACGAGCTCAAAGACGTACATGACAAACCGCCCACAATCACCATCCACGAAGTCCCCGATCGCGAGCGAGCCTTCGCCGCCGCCGCCTTCGCCTTCCGCAACAACGCGCTCAATGCGAAAAGCCGTCGCACCATGTCGGCGCCCCAGACCAAGAACAACCCCACCGTCCCCATAGCCCTCCCCAAATCCACCAAAACCTCGCTCCTAAGGATCATCCACCACACCCTGACGTCGCTCCTCTCCTGCGCCATCGGCGGCCTCCAGCTCACGACCTACATCGTCTGGTCCCGGACCAAGGACGTCCCTGGCGCCTGGCCGCAGCACCCGATGCTCACCACCACGCTCATGCTCATGGGCGTCGCGCTCGGCGCGCTCGCGTTCGATATCTGCGTGCTGGTCGTGCATCTGACTCCGAAGGCTGCGGCGGCGAAGCGAGCGGAGAAGATCAGCCAGGAGGCCGCGTACCTGATCACCGCGACCAAGGGGCTCGGATACGTAGTGGGCGCGACGAGCTGCCGGACTGCGTTTTCGACGGCGGGCGGGAAGGATCTGTGGGGCTGGAGTTGCAGCGCGCAGGCGGATAAGATGAGTAGTGTTAATTTGTCTGGGTTTAACTGCGCTGCGGATGTGAGTTGTTACCTGTGTTTACGTCCGCTGAGGGCGGCGAGTGCGAGCTAATGTGGGTGTATAGACTGCGGCGTGGGGCATGGCGCTCGTGCAGATTGCGCTCGAAGCTCTGAATGTGGTTCTCACGACTTGGGCTAAGAGGACGGATGAGGGCAGTAAGGGCGGCAGTAAGGGTGGCGATGAGGAGGATACGAATCCGCTGCTTTCGCCGCAGGCGAAGATGGATGCGAAGGAGGATGGTATCCAAGCGGATCTGGCTAATATCACGCCTGACTTGGGCGGAGCCTCGGCGTTTGGGTTTTGAGTGAGGGCGGTTTGGAAATGTCTTTTCGGGTGTAAAGAAGGGTAACGATTCATGACTGCAATATCTATCATCTATATTCTACCTCTACCAAACGCTATCATATGCATCAATCATTAAGCCTGGCTCTTCCTCGCATCCTCTTTAATCATAGCAGCAGCCTTCTCAGCAATACCATACAAGCTCGAGCTCAGATGCGCAGACAGCTGAATTGGCAAGGCACTAGCATCAATCGCCCTGACATTCTCAACACCGTAAACCTTCAACCTGCTGTCCACCGCACCACCTAACTCCTCCTTCATCATACTCAGCGTAGCAATCGGATGCCAAACACTTGTGAACGAGTCCTTGACCCACTCCGTCCACGCATCCACACCTGCATCTCTAGCCACAACATCATACCCAGGCTCGACTTCTTTCTCGATCAACCCCGCCAACGGCTCCGTCTCGTAAACCTCGCGACTCTGCATCGTGCATGCCGTCTGCAATATCAAATCAAGCGGGTGACCGAAATAGCTCGGCTCGACCTCAACATTGTCAAACGAGTTGTTGCTCGTGATGTGCACGTAGCCGCGCGCCTGCGGGATCAGGTTCCAGGCGTCGACACCCACCTGTCCGTTGCCGGGGGTGATGGTGAAGAAGATCTCAGAGACCGCGGCACTGACGTTGAAGAGGCTGTGGATTTGCTGACGCAGGATGGATAGGGTGCCGTTTTCGCTAGCGACGAGGCCGTGGGAGGCGAGTGCGGCAGCGTAGGCGGGGAGACCGGCCAGAACTTCTGCGTACACGGCCGAGGTATTGTCGCGCAGGAGCTGGTGTACGTTGGGGAAGGCGATTGCGGACGATGGGCCGGTTCCGTTGAAGTCGGTGCTCTTGGCCATGTAGCGGACGGAATTCTTGGTCTGTTCCTGCAGGTTCTTGCCGACGGCTGGAAGGCTCTTTTGTAGCTTGACGCCGGCGGCAGCAAGGATGGCTGGGTCCCCGACGCCGGAGAGCTCGAGGATCTGAGGGCTTTGGAGGGACCCGGCTGCGAGGAGGACTTCGCGGCTGGTCTTGACGAAGAGAGGCTCGCTGTCGCGGGAAGCTTGGATTTCCACACCCTCTGCGATGGTCTGGTTGCAGTTTGGCCTCCAGTGGATCTTGGTGACGCGGTGACTAGTCAAAATGATGAGATGGGGTCTCGTCTCTGGCTCGCCCTTGATGTAAGCTGTGTAGGGAGAGGACCGGTTCTGAGACACGTCCGACTGGAGCATGTTAGGAATGGTGGTAGCGCCGTTAACAAAACCGGACGCAACATCAGCGACGATTTCAAGACCCTTCCACACCATCGTAGAGGCATGTAGTGCAGGCAGTTGGATCCTGCCGAACATGCCGGCTGCCCAGGATACCTCAACACGGCCTCCGTAGCGGTGGTATTCCGGTTCCCACTTCGCGCCTTTGGCAACCTGCTCTGGAGTTGGTACGTTGAAGTTTTCAGCGCCAAGCATGTACTCATTCAGGCCTTCCCATCCCCATGACTTATCGCCTGTCAGGACAGGAAGCAGGTCGTACTGGGACTTTGGTCCTTTAGTCCAGGATGCGCCGTTGATACTGCCACTTCCGCCTAGTGTTTTGCCAGCGACCATAGGTAGCTGCGTGCCATTTCTCCACGAGATAGGCGTCGAAGTCAAGTTGTAGTCGAGATCCGATACGAAAGCTTCTCCGTATGTTCTGACGTCGTAGACGCGAGGGTCATTCTCATCGTCGTTACCTCCCTCGATAACAAGAACGGTGACATTAGGTTCTTCGCTGAGCCGGCTGGCTACAGTGAGACCAGTGAGACCACCACCAGCAATGATGTAGTCGAACGATTTATCTACCACGTGGGAGGCATCCGTGGTAATGTTTCGCTTGAAGAGCGCAGGGGCGGAAAGCGCTAAAGAGGGGAGCGCAGTAAGCGCCAATGTTCCACCCTTCATGTCGAGCCAGGGAAGGTTTAAAGTATATCCGATGCAATGAAGAGACAGAGGAATGAATTGAAAAACAGTGGCGGACCTACAATGCCCTTATATTCACTCTGATACCAGCTTCGCAAACGGTCAAGTAACGAAACACTCGTCAGGGACGAGGCTGAGCGACCATCCGCGCCTCAACAGAAATGCACACCTACCGTGTCCAGGGCCGTAAACGCTTGCCCAGCCAAAGCGAGTGGAAACGGCACGCAATGGCAAGAGAACATTTGATGGTCATTGACGCCGAAACATGCGCATGGCGGTTGGCACTGGATGGCAGCCAATGGGTGGCAAACAGGCAGCCAAGCCCCATGGGGTCCATTTCGGAGCTGGGACATTCTTCCTGACTATCAGCAGCTGCGATTATACGGAGCTATGATGTCAAACGCTGTGTTTATCGGAGTTCGTCTGGCAGTTTGAAGGTGTGTTTAAGCTTGAGCGGGAAACAAGCAACTCGGCGACCGGTGGCACCGAGACAAGACCTGCTGGGAACGCTTGGCCAAGGCAAGATAGGACTTGCACGTGCATGGAGGGGAATTTTGGGTCGTTGGCAGTGGTGTAGGACAAGAAGTTCGAGGGTCAGCCAAGAGATGTTTTGCGGCCTGACTCTCGGAGGCCAAGCACAGCGCCCTATGCGCATCGTCATCTTATCAGATCATTCTCTTCGAACCACCCACCGAACTCTATCACGGCCATCAAGGTAGACCGGAAGAATCTCCAGTGGTATCATGCTCCTGGGTGGGCCACTGTCGGTGATATGTTCCCAATATTGGCCGGTTCTACCCAGCTGCGAGGGTTGTGAACAATGCGTTCTCGTGAACCACAATTCTAACCTGCATCCTGCTGGTATCTGCCATTCCGAGGTGAACTTTAATCTCGAAGACAGATTGTTGGTCCGATCTGCGGGCCCTGTTGCCGCAGTCGGGTGTTGTTGAGGATGGTTCTTCGTCCACTTCGGGCAAGATGAGGTTGATGGTCAAATTGATTTGCATTGAGCATTGGCAGCAGCATCCGTGGACGCTAATCTTGCGTATCTTGACGTGAAACATGGGACGTCCAATGTGAAACACGTCCTTGTACGTGAATTTACTTGCAAGAGCGACGTGTTGCCTATGCAACAAAAGACATTTCCGCCATACAAGATGGCTAAACATAGTGGCTCGCGTAAATAGGTGCCTAGGTCTCCGTGGTTACCTTACGGAAGCGGCAGAGGGAATTGATGTCCACTCGAATTAGTCGTTTCTATTCTCCATATCTGCGTGTTTATAAAATCACTCTAGCCACGCCTTAGTCACCAATTCCAGTTCCTCCTCCAACCACTGCTCATCCAAACTAGTCGTGGCATCAAAGCCATGCTCGCCCGGCTGCACGGCCAACCGCACTCTCTCATCGCCTTGTTTCTGCTGAAGCAGCTGCACAAACCGCTGTGAATGCTCAACCGGCACCGCGCTGTCTTCCCTGCCGTGTAACAAGAAGTAGTGCGGCTTCATCTCCTGCCCTTGCTGCACTCTCCGCAAGGGATAGAGGATCTCCTCTGGACCCACCAGGGCCCTGTACTTACCCTGCTGGATAGCAGCTAAGCAGAGGTCGAACTTAGTGGGCGGCACGTCCTCAGTCATGGGTGCTGGGTTTGGACCGATCTTCTTGACGTAGTTCTCCAGAAGATCCAGCGGTACTTGTGGGTTGCCCATGATGATTTTGTCGTTGGAAGGCGTAGCGTAGAAGGGTGATTCGATGTCGATGATCGGGTATTGCGCGATTGCGGCTTTGATGCGTGAGCCGTGGGAAAGTGCCGCCTGAGTAGTCAGATAACCTCCTGCGCTTTCGCCGACGACCAGGAGCTTGGAGGCGTCGACGGTCAGATCGGATGATTGCTCCTGAGATGAGAGGAAAGGCTGCAAGGAGTTGCCGATCCACTCCATAATGGAGTCGACATCGGCGAGGGCGTCGACACCGCGGGATTCTGGGGTGTTTGGTTAGAGGATCGTCCGAGATAGCGTGTCTATATGATTACTTACCCGGTAAGAGGCGGTAGTTGGCACTGACGACAATAGCATTGTGCTTGAGCGCATACTTCAGTACCCAAGGCTGAAAGAACATGAAGGAGCCAAGTGTGATCTAGAGACTATCCGTGAGCTGCGTGATAAAGTGATACGGACCGGATTACTTACAAGGAAGCCACCATGCAGGCGCAGAATGACAGGTCTGAGACTGGACGCATCGGAAGAAGAAGAGAGCGTCTTCGGTATGAGGATGTCTGCTCGGATACCATGACCTTGGACTTCCTTTACTGAAGTGAGCATGCGGCATTCAACAAGGCCGGTAGAACCTTACTTTGTAATTCGTCTGAAGGATGTGAAAGTCCGCAAAGGCGTTCATGTCAACCGGAGGGAAGGCCATCTTGATGGCAGAGCTACACGCAGTGTTTGCTGCTCTTGAAAGGTTCGAAACAAGCGAAATGCAGATACAAGAACTGACAACAAGGATTGCTAACAAGTAGAGATAGATATCAGATATGAATTCCTTAAGCTTACACGGCAACTTCTGTTTTAAAGGTAGCACCTACCCAGTGACGAGTAACTCGGCTTCGCTAACAGTCAAAGCCGAAAAACTTTATTAGTCGAAGCGGAATGGGCTTCCTATACGTGCGAGATTTGAAATTGATGGGAGGAATAACAGGATCGGATTTAGCTGGTGTTCAAAGCCGGAGGACACATGCAAACAACCGAAACCTTGAAGTGTCCTGCTCGCTCGATGTCATCGGTAAGCTTGGCAGCTGGTCGAAGAGTGTTGAGTCATTGACGCTTACACCGTAGAGGTTTAAGTTTCGGCGACTGACTAGGTCAAGACAAGACTCCCAATCCATTTCCGCTATAAGTTACAGTATGCCAGAGGGCTCGTCTTTCCTTCAACGCCTTTGTCTGGTCGCACTGTGGGTGCGAGGTTCACGAGGCTGTGGCAAGACATCTCCCTAAGCCGTCAATGGCATCTACAGTACATGTACCGTACGCAGACATGCTGAGCCGGCAGGTAACGCCGTAGGAGTGCCGCGGAGAGAGAAAGGACGGTCCAACCGTAAGTATACAGTACATGCAGATAGCGGTAGATAAGTTACACACTCGGGCAGCCGCATAATCTGGCGAGCGAGATGCTTATGAGAAAGGGAGTGCTTACGGATGGTGCGGAATAGATGCGCTCGCGCCATCGACTCTTCAGGTGATCACAACATCTACTGGGGACATTTGATTGGCTCAAAGCGCTCAATACGGCTTGGCGGGGTCTTGAATACAGCCGCCGGCACTCCAATTGAGGCTCCTTTCCCCTCAATGGTGTTCTCCAACATTAATAATGCGTGCTCGGGCTCGCATTGCCAAGCATGCGGCTTGTAAGGTATATAACATGTAGGTCGAAGCAAATATTTCCCATAGCAAGACCGGCTCCAAGAAACAACAAGATAATACATACGATTCCTAACTTCCCTTCCTTATTGAGAAGCACTCATACAGCTCGAGTGTTGACATGTCTGAAATCAAGAAAGTGGCGGTAGCAGGTGTAAGTTCCTTCACATGCAGCGATACTGCAGCGCCAGCTCACATGAACAGGCAACTGGCAATCTTGGCCCGGCAATCACAGAGCAGCTCGTCAAAGCAGGCTTTGAGGTCACTGCCCTCTCACGCCAGGGAAGCAGTTCAACCCCGCCAGCCGGGGTAAAGAAGGTGGAGGTCGACTATGGTTCGGTAGAATCTCTGACCTCCGCACTCAAAGGCCAAGATGCCGTGGTGTCAGTTGTAGGCGCGTTGGCGCTGGGTGGTCAGTCGAAGATCATCGACGCAGCTGTTGCGGCCGGTGTCAAGCGCTTCCTGCCATCCGAGTACGGTTGCGACACCACGCACGAGAAGACCAGCAAGCTGCCCGTCTTCAAGGCCAAAGTCGACACGCAGAACTACCTCAAGGAGAAGGCGTCAAAGGGTGAGATCACCTATAGTCTTCTGGTCACGGGTCCATTCTTGGACTGGGGTTTGCAGTCCGGCTTCGTAGTGAACTTGAAGGGCGGGCCAACTAAACTGTACAATGGCGGCGATAAGAAGCGAAGCTCGACTACGCTTGAAGATATCGGCAAAGCGGTCGCTGGTATTCTGAAGAAGCCGGAGGAGACTAAGAACCGCGCGGTCTATGTGCAGAGCGCAGTCGTCACGCAGAACCACTTGTTGGAGCTTGCGAAGAAGGCTAAGGGTGATCTGAAGGTGGAACCTGAGATTGTTGACACGGCGGAGGTTGAGAAAAAGGCTTACCATGAGCTCCAGAATGGCAGCCCAAATATCGGGCTGACCTTGGTCAGTTTCATTACTGTTGGTATATGGTCGGATGGATTTGGGTCGCTGTTCGAAAAGCCGGATAATGAGCTTCTAGGTGTCAAGGAGAAGACTGACGAGGAACTGGCTGCACTGGTAGCCAATTATGTTTGAGCACCCTAGAACCCTCACCGAGGGTAGACCAGAGCGTACCAAGACCTCTCGATGCAGACTTGTCTTGGACTCACTGTTACAAAGCAGCAAGACCAATAAACTACTCTCACACACACACACACACACACACACACACCTTCAGGTTCATTTCTTGTTGCCTTGCATATGCACGTCGGCACAGCCCCGCCTCAGCCTCAGCCTTGTTGCTACCTACGTTACCTTAACAGACCATACCTCATGACGCCCTCGAAGCTCTGCCCTCGCTCCCTCGCGATCAACCCAACCTTCAAACCTCCTTCTACTCTACGCTACCATCAAACGTCATAATCATGGTTTCAGACGCAGCGACACAGTCCAGCGCGCTCTGCGATTATTGCATGACATTGTTCTTCAGAGGGAAGTTTCCAGAAGACGGGCAAAAGGGCAAATTCACCAAATCCTATGAAGAACTCGAAGCTGCAGCACAGATGGGCTGCTACATGTGCAGCAAAATTCAAGATGAACCCCAGGTGACCTGGAGAGTATCCTTTTCATGCGATTATGACGTATTCATAACCCACTACACAATATATGTCCCCTCATATTCAACTGGGAAACGAATTTCATCCAGAAGTGAGAGCGACAGCGCAAGCAGTGGCAATAGTGAGCCGTGCAGCGATAGCTCTGATAATCCAAGCAGGGTTCGAACATGCCGCTCTTTCTCGAGGAGGAAGGCGATGGTCGTACCAAAACGCTGCTCTCTGCTTCGCAATGGTCTACCTTTTCCATTTGGTTTCACGGGATGTACATGGATTCGGGAATGTATCCAATACAAGGTCTGAGAACCACAACGCTGGGCAGTGTCAATAGCCTGACATGTGACCAGGGATTACACCCAGCCGGCCGTACTGGTCGGATAATACTGGCTCGCCAAAGTCTATGCTGTTAGCATCGAAATGGCTTCGTGACTATGATGAAGGGCACAGACTATGCCGGTTCCATAATTCTGCCTCTATACCAAGATGCGTCCAGTCAGATGAGTGTGAGGGTCGCGAAGACCCTTCAAAAGTGACCCTGAGTGGTTCGTTGGACCCTCAGGCTGGTATGGAGGAATCAACAGGACGGAGGAAGACATCCTGGTATCCTTCCCGGCTGATTGATGTTAGTGATGCGTGTACGATAAGAATTGTTAAAAGCAATGACCCCGATGTATCAGGACCATAAATGACACTTAGCCACTGCTGGGGAAATACCAAGCCGACAGAGCTTACGACGAGCACCAGAGATGATATGAGAAATGGCATTGGGACTGCCATCCTTCCACAAACGTTCCAAGAAGCCGTGTTCGTTACCAAACAAATGGGTGTCCGCTATCTCTGGATAGACAGTCTTTGCATCCTTCAGAATTGCCCAGACGACTGGAGGCGAGAGTCGGCAACGATGAATAAGGTTTATCGCCACTCATATTGTAATATTGCCGCATGCGACTCCTCAGATAGTAACGGTGGTCTTTTCCGACACAGGTCACGAGGAACCCTTGATACCATCATTCGTGCCGAATGGGAAGACTGCGCGAATAGTTGTTACTTGGTTCAAGGCCCCACCGCCTTGTCGGATGAAACTTCCGAAAACAAACTCTTGAAACGTGGTTGGTGCGTCCAGGAAAGTTTGCTCAGTCGCAGAACGTGGCATTTTGGAAATGAAAGGCTGTGGTGGACTTGTCGCGAGCTTACAGCGTGCGAGATGTTTGCGTTCGGTATACCACGTCTCGAGGAATTGGTTGTGCGACGAAACCTTGGTCAACCAAACAAACAGCAACCTTCTTTCTTCGACCTGGACAATCACGTTGGCTCGTGGGAAGAGATAGTTCATGCTTACAGTCTCTGCAATCTGACTGAAGAAAAGGACAGGTTAGTGGCGCTGTCCGGTCTTGCGAACGAAATCATAGCCGCAACTGACGATGTCTACCTGGCCGGTCTGTGGAAGAGCGATCTTCTCCGTCAGCTCATGTGGCGTACAGAATACGGCTGCGGGGGGCGACCGCGTCGACCCAGCAAATATCGAGCTCCATCATGGTCGTGGGCGTCTATTGAGGGCAAGTCTCTTAGTATTAGTCCTGCTCGTGAGCCGCTGGCGCAAGTGTCCGAAGTACACGTCGAGACAGTAGGAGAAGACCATACCGGAGAAGTTGCCTCAGCCCTTCTCGTATTAGATGCGGAGGTCTTCATGGTCGACGCGCTATCTCCTTCTTTGGGAGGGTGGGAGTCTTTCAGTGATAGAAACAAGATCAAAAGGCCCTGGGAATTGTGGCTCGATGTGCTGCCAACAGCTGACGATAAGCGGACATGGCCATCCTGGGTCTTTGTGCCTCTCACTGACGCGGGCGGCCTTGTATTGCAACCCAAGCCTGGCGAAGAACAGTGCTATACAAGGGTCGGAATGTTTCGATGGCACTACTGGGGAGTACCTACAGGTATAACTGCTGCTTTCGCTTGTTTCGCGGAATTCACGAGGTGGTGGTCAGACAACCGCAAACCCGAGCCTGCAGACACAGCACTGTCAGAACGACAGCTGATCCGCATCGTCTGAACTCAAAAGTCCATTATCTCATACATGGTACAAAGAATGTACAGGGACAACTACCTACTTCATTCTCGCCCTCCTAATACGCTTCACCCTCAACCTAGCGCCCCAATTCCTCACGCCTCTCAACCCCATCCCACCCGTCACCGCAACCATAAAAACAACACAACTCGGAATCGCCACATACCAAAAGAACGCATCGGAATGCAGTTGGACACCATCAAACCTCACAAAGTTCATACCGAAATATCCCGTAATGAACGTCAGCGGGCTGAAAAACACCGTCACGAGCGCGATGATCATCATGAAGTTATTGGTGTTCGCGCCCACGGTGTTGAAGATGAGCGACGACAGGTTGTTGGCCGACGCGTCCATCTGCTCCAGCGACTGGATGATCGTGATGCAGTGGTCCAGCACGTCGCCGAGGTAGGTGTGGGCGAGCGGGGTGATGACGACGGAGGTGGAGGTCGGGGCGCGCTTGAGGGGGGTGCGCCGGCCTTGGGGCGGGGTGTCGTAGCCGTTGGGGCCAGTGCCGTGGTGGTTGTTGTGGTCGTGTTTGCGTGGTGCCGGGGCTGGGGCGATGACGGGTGGGGCGACGGCGAGGGAGTCGGAGGTGTGGTCTCGGAGGGCGTTGACGAGGTGCACGATTGGTTTGAACAGGTTTTGCAGCATGTCGATTTCTTCGGTAAAGATGTGGAGTGATTTCGAGGTTTCGATGGATGGGTTTGTTAGCACGTCGATTTGCAGGTCTTTACGCGCTTTGTTGTAGGCGTCTTTTACTGGGATTGCAAGATCGACTATTGCGTCAATGATGGCTTGGAGGAGCAGCGAGGCGTCGCCACTGCGCCGGAGCATGGTCTCCGGACTTTCTAGTCGCTCGACAATGGGTGATTCAACATCAGCCCCAGAGTGTTCGAAGAAGGATATCACTGTATTGTCTGATGCCAGGAATAGCGCAACTTGTTCGACACTGACGACGAGATCTTCTTGCGCAAGTGCGGAATGTCTCTCCATGAACGCCGTATGCTCCGGGCTTTGGCCGCCTTCGTAGCGGTGCAACGTCCGAATAGGCTGCACTGGCGAGTCTTCTGATGTCGTGCTGTGAGCTTTGACGAACGAGTTCATCCGCGTAGGGTTGCTCTCTTCGTAGCTTGGCAGGACCGGTTCTTTCAATCTTGAAGTCCCAAAAAGCCTCCGCTTTCGCTTTTTGTAAGGAGCTTCGGATGGCTTGCGGTAACCGTTGGTATCTGGAAGATCAGGGTCGTCGTCTTCGATAGATTTATTCTCATGTGGACAATCGCACTGATCGTGTCCGTTGTGGGAGTGGAGGCGGACAAGTTTCTGCAGTGTCAAGACAGCGAATGCATGATCCGAGTACCAGTCGACTTTTGTTCGGGTTCGGGTATTGATCATGTCCTCAACAGCCAGTCTGTGAAGATTGAACTTGTTGGCTAGTAACTTGATTACATCCCAACTGAGTCCGTTGACACTGATCCACCTGCATGGCAAATCGGCCGGACGTGGTTCTGCCAAAACAGCCGCTAGACTGTAGTTGTCGGCCTGGACGGAACTCATGTGCTCGCTAGAATAGTCGATAATAGCAATATCGCAGTGTCTGCGTAAAGCTTCAAGATGTGGCTCTGTCTTCTCCGCAGTCGCATCGATACCAGGTTCAGCTCCAGGTTGCCAATTGGGGACGTCAGGTTTGTGGTAGGCCTTTACAGTATTGGACCGCGACATCCTCCGTCTCAAAGTGTCATGCGACATGCTGGATTCCAGAGAAGCCATACTTCCACGCCGAACATTGTGGGTATTGATCTCAGGAGATGCTGGCGCCCTCGGCGACATGGGAGAGGGCATGTTCTCAACAGTCGGCGATTGGAAATCGCGAATGGCGGTCATGTTAAGTAGTGCGACCCGTCTCTCTTCCAAAGTCTGAGCTCAGCGCATATAGCGGCGGATTAAGTCCTGGCGAGGAGGGTCTCGAGGCGCGACAAGTGATGCTATGCGGCGTCGATCATGCGAAACCACCTTGTCGGTCCAGATGAAGCGATTGCCTTCGCAACTGTTTCTCCCAGGCCCTTCTGCCACGAGAAATGTCGCGCAATGGTCGAAATGCAAAATATTCCAGTTCACCGAGGTAGCGCCCAAGCGGACGTGATGAGGAGACCGTTCGACCACGTATATGGGGCCCAAAAAAGCAATCCACGATGCTTAACACTCGACGAGGTCGCCACAACACGCGCGCAATGAAGGACACTGTACGACGAATCCCAAGTCGCAGAGAGCGCGACGATATCTAATATCAATGGAAGTCTGCGAATATGCGAGTAAGAAACAAGGTGCCAAGCTGATATTAACTCCTGGCTAGCTGAAACAAGCTTTGCGGGAGAGTTCCCGGGTCACGTGGGCGGGCTGATTGGCTCCTAAGCTTCATGTTATAACCTATAGCGATCGCAAGAACACGCAAAGTACCGGTAGAGGTAACTTATGAAGATTCAGCTTATCAGCGGACAAAACTGTGAAATTTCGAAAGTCTTGCAGAAACCGATAACTTCAAAGGTATCTCGCTCGTCCAACCAAGAAAAAACAGAGCCATGCCAGGCTCCGGAACGATCACACTAATGCCTCAGCCCAACCCGTATCCAGCCCATTCCTTTCCCTGGTACCCATACACAACGCCTCGCAATGGTCATGAACATAATTACTCCTCCCATCCCGGCCCCGGCCGCATTATACACAGCTCCCTCACGCCCTGCCCTCGCCCGCACTCCTCGCACTCTCGCCCGTCTCGCGATGGCTGTGTCCATGCCTATGATGATGGTGATGCCTATGACCCCTTTCACTGCTCTCGCCCTCCTTTCCCTCCTCAGCCGCCACGCACCAGAAGCGATGACTGCCCCAAGCGCCCTTCTGGCACTCCTTGCTGCAGTACTTGGTGCGACGACACCTTCTGCACTTAGCAAACTGGCGGGTATACTCCTCCCACTTGCCACACTGCCAGTACGCGCACTGCCTGATGCCGCCGCGGGACTCGTCTTTGCGGCACAGGTTGCGCATAACAACGCCGGCCCAGTATTGCATCGTCTCGCCTTGTTGCGGGCTTGAGGAGTGAAGGGCATGCCGTGAGGAGGAGCAGCGCACGGTGAATTTCTCAATCAGTGGGAAGATGTTGTACGCCTTCTCGCCCTCACTGGGCACGAACTCGTTGTCCCATTCCTCGTCTAGCTCTTCTTGGGTGGGCATTGGGTGCACTGCTGGATCGTAGTCCGGGTCAAGCATCTTGAGCTCTGGGCCGACCTTCAGACGGGGCACCAGATGCGAGGCTTGGAAAAATGAGCGCAGGTTACAGTACTTCGACACGTAAGCAAGCAGCTGCAATGACATGATCACATCCTCATCGCGCGGTAGTGCAGCCAGGAGGTTGGCAGAGCCGAGACGGTCAGAGGGAAGGCGTGCTTGGTAGGTGTTGAGAGTTTGTTGGATGTTTGGTGGTGTCGCATTAACCAGATTGACGGGCGGTAGGGCTTGCATTGGGTTTTGAAGGTTCGGTTGTGGTTGTGTTGGTGTGTTGATCGTATTAGTGAGGCTGCCATCGTGTGAAGGACGTGTCAGGGCGAAGGCATCCGAGTCTGCGACATTAACATTCGGAACAGTCACTGCGACTGGTGTGGTAGTACCATCAAGCATGCTCTCTTCATCAACGATATCGCGCATGATGACATCGGTCTGAGTGCCGACGGTAGGTTCAGGCGACGTCTCTGCGGTGTCCGATGTCTCAGGTGGGCTCTCGTCATTCTGATCATCATCCCAGTTGCCTGAGATTGACAGCTGGTGACGGATGGAAGGTCGCCGCCTTCTGCTCGCGGTGTTTCGTGGGCTTGATGGCATCGGCGCGCTTGGTGTGGTGGGTGACTCTGGCTGAGAAGCTAGCTCAGCGTGCAGGGTGGGAATCATCGACGGCAGACGGTCAACATCACGGACTGGCCGGATACCGAACCCATTGCCAGTACCGTTGAATGGTGCCGAGTCCATTTGTAGACCGCCTTGCTGCCTGTTCGAGCCAACCACTGGCGAAGAGAATTGTCCACGGCTAGCCTGGTTGCTGTAGAGGTGTTGTCGCTGTCGCGAGAAAGTGGTCCGCTCTGGCGGAGAGCTCAGAGAGATAGTGGGTAGCGCACTTGGAGTTCCATCTCCATTCTGGCTAACTTCCTCCACAGGCGTGCTCCTCCCCGCTGGGATCTCGATCGGTGGCGGAGCGTGCCTTCTACTGCGCTCTGAGCTATGACCGGTGGTTTTTATACGGCTAGATCTCGATCTCTTCGCCTGGTCGGAACCAGTTGCATATGGATCAGGAAATTGTGACCGTCGCGCTTCGGCTTCAGCCCTCTCCCTGCATTTTTCGACGACTTGGATGTAGTTGTCAAGTATAGTCGCGACTACAGGTACCATATCCGCCTCGACGACTCTTGTGCGAACTGCCTCTGATCCTCTGACGCCGATGTTGACGACGCACTGGAATGCGAGGTTCCATTTCCACATCTCCATCGGCTCCTTGCTCCTGCCCTCTTTGAGTATGCATACTAGCCTTTCGACGCCGCCATCGACGGTGAGGATGTCTCGAATACGAGCAGAGGAGGTTGTGAGGTACGCGAGGTTGTTCAGAGAGTTGATCAGGGGTAGGGTGGATGTGCAGTCGAGAGCGCGGCGGTCGTAAAGCGCAGTTGTGATGCCAACAGAAGCCTTGTTCGCATTTGGTATGCTGAAATTTACTTCGCGCATCGTGAAAGGTGTCGACAGTAAGCCAGGTCGATGGTGTTACTGCTTTCGTGCGTAGTAAATAAGAAGTCGCTGAAGTCAAATTGAAAGCGTGTCACGCCCAGGGTCTCGTCACTGGTGTGTTGTCGTCAATATGGTCGGCTTGGTGTATAGCAGCGCTTGTAAATGCAGATCTTGAACCTTCAACACCGATAATGCAGATATGATGATTGAGAGCCGTGACAGTCTCGAGAGTGCCGAAAGTCAAATCGGAGTTCGAGTCTCCAGACTCCTGACGTAGGTTCCAGACCACTCCAGCTCTGCCTTAGGCGACGGCAACTACCCGTATGGTCTTGGCTTGCTTGTATTGGTCGAGACGTCCTTTGTAGAGTGCAGTGACGGTTACCCGATCGTCAAGTCGACGGAAATTGATGGGTTCGTGAAGGTCGTGAGGATGTTTGCTCGGCGGGTGACAGTCCTCGGGCGGAAAGCGCGCAGCTGGAGGACCAGGCAAGGCTTGTGCCGTTCCTACCCTTGCTGCAAGGGACCGGGCGATGCAATGCTCGTCTAGAAATCCAAAAGGTGTACTGTTGCTATCATGTACGATTCGAAAGAGATGGGGGTTCGTCGCAGACGAGGTGGTGTGGGCGTGGCAGAGGAGTGGGCGGGCGGAGGAGCGAGCGATTCCAAGCACAAGCAGGAGCAGAATGACCGAGCGCCGATCAAGCCCAGTCTCTTGAATTAGCCCGCCTTGGTTTAAATTGGGGGAGACGCATCCGCCTCGGAATCATACAGTAAATGCCGTATAATGAGACAGCCACCCAACCAGCGAGAAGTCCCTTACTCTTGTAATTTCATGTCTTAATCTCATACACTCACTAGGGTTTGCTTCTTATTATCTCGTTGCCGCAGCCAGCCAACTCTCTTTGTCCGCTTGCGAAGGGTGAGTCTTGGCATGGGCGCCACCGGACTGTCTCATTGCTTCGTTTCACCCGGAACCTTACCGCTCGCAAATCCACTCCTGCACCTCGCCCGAACAAGGGGCCTTCATTAGTCACTGTCGCATTCAGCTGTTATACGCTTCTCACTGCGTGCGTACCATCATATTTCTACGTCCGTATACCGCTGGGTTAGTATACCGGTGCATAAGCGTCTCGAAAATTCCAGCCTGGCGTGACAGACTGCCGGGTGCGGCCACGGCCAAGACAGCGCGCGGGGCAACCAGACACCGTTGAGTGATCTCCAACTCTCTCAGCCACTACGACGCCGATCCTAACGTGGTTTTACCCACCGTGGGTCAGTCTCCCTGCCTCTGCATATAGTAAACTCATAAACATGGATATCATTGGTCATAAACCTCCTGTACAATGCCATTCCTCGTCCCGGCCACCTTCAGGCATCCGACCTCGCAAGATTGCCCTTCCTGACACTGCCAAATCGCCTTGACAGCATCTCCTGAATATCTGTGCTCCGGCGTTCGGGTCCTCCTTCCTCAACGAGCACCGGGGTCTCCTCTGTAACCACACTCTTGCCCGTACTACTGCCTCTGCCCTCTTCCATAACGCGAGGGCGGTTCAGCAAGTCTTGGACTTCGCTTTCTTTTGCTGCCTGCACCTCTGCCTCTCGTTGCAGCTCAAGACTACTCTTCTTTGTACCGTGATGCCAGCCAGCTTGCAGCTCCATAGCACTAGCCTCTTCGAAGCGCCTCCGGATCTGTAGGTCTTGCTCGAAGCATTGGAAAATGTCGACATCGGTGGGTAGAAATGCTGCTTTGAGAGACGAGACGCCAATCTCGAAGCCTAAGACGCCAACAACGATGAGGATGAGTGTGAGCCACCAGAGCGCGTTCTGTCCGAAGCGATCGAAGAAACCGTCCTTGACATTATAGGTGACGTTGTTGCTGTAAGTGGATGCTAGTATGATGTTCCATAAGAACCAGCCTCCGACAGAAAGGACGAAGGCGATGGCAGCCACGATCGATTTATTGTGCATCTCAATGACTTGTAATTTCGTTGCGATTAGGATGATGCATGCTGTGAACGTCAAGTCACCCATGGCATAAAGGCCGTTGTCCTTGGTGAAAATGGCTTGACCAAAGAGACCGAACATGACGAAATAGATGACCATTGCCTCTGATGCAGCAATGAACATCCAGCCCAGGTAGACTTTGAAGTTGAACCCGCCGTTGCGCTGGCCTTTGGTGTATAGCTCTGGTACAGCGATGAGAGTTGGCGGTAGCAGATCTTTTTCGAAGATGCCGAGGAATATGACAGGCAGTGATGTGAAGAGAGTATTGAACATAGACAAAGACCAGCTCTCGTATAGTGAGGTACCGGTGTAACCAGCCCATCGCTGGTACAGTGCTTGGGTCAAGTAGAACAACATTTCCTTCCAGAAGGTGCCGACAGTGTACTTGCATGTACGGATATAATTCCAGCGACCGTGTACAAGCAGTAGCTTGGTGAGGAAGCGGAACTGCGCGATGGAGTAGTCTGACGTCCTAGCAGCCTGTAGACCCTCTTTGCCAGTGATACCAATACCAACGTGCGCCTCTTGAATCATAGCAATATCGTTGGCGCCGTCACCGATGGCAAGAGTAATGCTGCCTTTGACACGTCGGCGGACAGCGTGAACCAGTCCTGCTTTTTGACTTGGAGAGGCGCGACAGCAGACCACGGAATCTGCGAGGATCGCGAGCTCAAAGAAGAGCTTCCTGAGCGACTCATTGGTTTCAATGATGGTCAAGGTCTGGCCATCAACCACTACGACTGAATGCGCCACCTTTCCGCCGTTGATGTCAAGGACGGCTGCTGCGATGTGCTGTTCGACCTGACCGGCTTCATGATCAAGAACGGTGACGCTGGAATAGTCTTTGATAAGACGGCATGAATGACCAATGTTAATGGCAGTCTCGCGCTTGTCGCCAGTCAGCATCCACATCTTGATGTTGGCGCGTCTGAGCTTGTCGATTGTTTCAGGCACGCCCTTCTGAAGCTTGTCTTCAATAGCAGTGGCACCTCCCAGCTCAAGGTTCTGCTCGATCAGCTCTCCAGCTTTTTCAATCATCGACTGGCGATCCACCAAGCTAGTCGTAGCATCCAGATAGATCTTCTTCCATCCTTGATATTCCTGCTCGTCCATGTAGCGATGAGCATACAGTAGGGTCCGCAAGCCCTCGGTAGCGAAATCGTTGACGTGCTGAAAGCACCTCTCGATGACGGCAGGCTCATCAACAACAAGTGCCTCTTCAACCAGCTCCTCGTCAAATCCATCATCAGTCTGGAATGAACTACGGGCCTCCGAGACTGCAAGAGAATGACGACCAGGGTTTTGAGTAGAAGGACGAGGTGAGTAGTGTACGCTAACATCTTCAGTGGCTTCGACGTCACTCTCCCGCTCGCCGAGCCATGAGTCGAGCTGGTCACGGATCGGTTGAAGTTTCGTACCGGACATGCTAGGGCGTGCAAGAGATGGTCGACCAATGGAGAAGCTGGGGCGTGACAAGCTACTCCGTCCAGCCAAGCTCTGTCGCTCTACTTGTTCACTCTTGCGACGGAGTGCCTCGCTCGCTTCAATGCTCTTTCTCCTGCTCGCCCTCTCTTCAATCTCGACGACTTTCTGATTGGCGAGAGCGGCTAAGCGGAGGCGGCTCATAACCACCGAGTCGGCACCCTTGCACATTATGCAAATCCGTTGGTCTGGGAAGCGCGCGACTACCGACATGCGCTTGCGCTTTGACGAGAACTCAATGACATTGAGGATCTCATAATTCTCAAGCACCGGTTCAGCGTTCGGCCCGTTAGGGTACGTTTTCAAGGTGAGTGTGCTGGCCTCGCGATTCAGGACCAAGTAGTCGAGCTCCTGGGCAGCCCTGACCAAGGCAAGCTCATCCGGCGACGAAGCCTGAAAGTCGATATGCCCGTCTTCCTGCGTCTCCGGAAGACACGTATGGCAAACAGCCATGGAGAGTAGCAGCATACGTGCCTTGCGTGCGAATACAGTGTGTGGTCTGCGCTGCAAATATTTGATCATGTCTCTTGTGCTCATCTCTGGTTGAGCTTTGGCCGGACGAGCAGTCGATGTCCATTGCGAGGTCGACTTTCTCTCAGGAGGACCGAACTCCAGTTCTTCGTCATCAGCCGCTCCGTCCAGTCCAGTGCTCTTCCGTGCCCCCAGCGACATGGTTGATTGCGACTTCCGAATAGGCTTCTTGCCCTTGTTCGTCCGCCTTCTTTTCTTATGTAGCAAAAGCTGAGTTTCTTCCCCGTCCTTCGGAAGATCTACGTCGTGTAGCCAAGCAGTTCCAGCCACACTCATTTTGCGAAATTTCATAAGATTGTCCGTCAAGGTACCAGTCTTGTCGGAGAAGATGTAGCTGATCTGCCCCAGCTCCTCATTGATGGTGGAAGTCCTCGCCTCGAAAGGTGTGTTTGAGACCTCATCGTACATATCAATATCGTTCAGCAGAAACATCTGAGCAACTTTGATGATTTCCAAGCTGACATAGAGCGACAGCGGGATCATAGTGTTGAACATGATGATGAACGAAACCAGGATGGGGAAGAATGCAACCCCGGCATTGGTGAGGTACCAGGCATGCTCTTCGGTTTCAGATCGCCAGATTTGGTAGGCCACTGTATTGAAGATGGCAAGAGCAATCACGAAGATGACTATAATAACCACAATCTTGTTGACGACGGCCTGGAGACTGGGCGCTTTGATTCGCGGGTTCTTGTTCGAGTTCATCCGGATCTTACACTCCTCGCCACTGTATATGACCATCCCGATGGCCTCCGGAGTGTTTCTGAGGATACTGCCACGGTAAATAATCTCGTTGTTCGTCAACGGCGATGTCTCGTTGTCGACCGTGACTTTTCCTTCGAAGTTATAAAGGTCCAGATTCGGATCCTCAACCACAAAGTGTGCGTTGCTTGACGAAAGGTGTTCTGGTGTCTGGCAAGATTTTGCAAGTGAAGCAGTCGTTGACTTGCTTTTGAGATTCGTCTCGCCATCCAAAGCCATCGTCTCAATGTACGCCACACCGTTTGCACCCTTGGTGTTCAGAAGTACCAGGTCCGCTGGGGCAGACTCATCACGTTCAAGCTTGACAACGTCTCCGACCTTGATGTCTTGCCACTTGACCTTAGCCCAGTGCATTGGTCCTTCAGTCTTGGGCAGCGCATCATCTTCGACAGTCCCTGAAGCGCCCACAGGACGGTATGCATGAAGGACATTTGCTTCCCTGTTGTTCTCCGCCTTGTCGAGTCGGTAACGTCGTAAATCATCATAACCCTCTTTAGCAATAGAAATACTGACGAAGAACAGTAAAGGTACGATGGTCGTGTAAGTGCCAGTGGTACTGAGACCGGGTATCATCTGCAAAATTGAAACAACAAGAAAGTAAAAGTTGGCTAGTTTAGTGAACTGGGCGTAAAGCTGTCGTGGTAAGAAGTTCCAGGCCGTGTAACGGCTCGATCGAATGGTATTGGCAATATATGGGTGGCCGGTCCGTTCGTCAGTCAAGGTCATTTTCCGTGAGGGGTCAAGGTCGATATGGCGTCCGTCTTTGCTTGGTGGTATTTCGTTGATGCGAAGTACGAACTTGCGCGCGCGATGATATCCTTGCTTAATATTCCGCCAAGCGGCATTTTGTCGCGCCCGGTCCTGCAACCAGGTCTGGTAGTTAGGTAACGCATCGATACCCTGGATACCGCTGGTTTTGCTGGTCGGTAGCTCAGAGATCTTCCCATCATATTCTCCACCTTCCAAGACTGGAGACACTTCCACCACAGTTTCTGACTTCTTGCCTTGCCTGAATTGCGTGATCTGACGGGTAAGAGGATTTGACGAAGCTCTGCCTCTTGAAGGTCCGACCTCACCCATCTCAATACTAGAGTCAGTCGTGTCTTGCCGTTGGGTCATGTTCCGTTGAAATAGCGAGCTTCGAAGAGAATATCCGCGATTGCGGCCTTGCGGTGACATGGGGGAGAGCGTTTTCGGCCTACTCGAGGCTTGCGGTGAAATGATGCTGCTGGGCGAGGTGATCACAGGACCGCCTAACATGGCCTTGCCCTTGCCTGCTACGCTCGTGTCGATTGAGAGATTTGGTGTTCCAGGCCGGTCATTCGCTCCGTCTACAGCTCCCAGATCCTCATCGCTCTTCCTCTTCTTGCCTTTTGCAGGGTGTCTTTCCACATCTTGCGAAAACCGTACTCTGTGCGATTGATCCAGCGATTCGCGAACAGGGTGTACGGGAACATCAGTGCCGCTTGCGCTGGATGTGGTAGTCGGTCCAGGCGCATCTCCTACGGTCCTGGATCTGTTGGGCGGTGTGGTATGCGATCCAGAGTCCAATTCATCCCCGCCAACAAGTACAGCCGTGGCTGGCTCATGATGCATGGAATGCCTCCTATGAACACCAGAACCACTGGGATCTTCACTCGCTCCGTCTCCAGCCATGGCTCTTCAACCCCGCCTATTGATAGATGCGCAGTCGCACGGGAAGCGCCATCGAAGTCTCCGGACAATGAGCTGCGATTACCGGGTTAAGCGAGTGCAGTCGAACAACAGAGGCTCGCGAAATCGTACAATGTTCTCCGGTATAGGTAATACACAACGTGAGGCAGTGGTGAATTGGCGTTGAGTCTCGCAACGGGTGGCTAACGCGCGTTCGTGGTGTACAGCCACACAAAATACGGTTGTGTTATCTTATAAATCAGACCCTAGCGAGTAAGATCCGCAGTCATGTGATCTTATATACCTAGTCCTACGAAGTCCTACCAAGTCTAGCTAAGTCCTATAGCGCTACGCTAAGGTAGCCAGGTTAACTAAGCTAATTATAATCGTCTAAGGCGAGGTACTCGCTAAGGGTCTAAGGTAATCTAGGAGGGTTCTATATATAATACGAATTCGTCTCGCTAGTAAAGAGGTGTAACTTTTTAACTAGGTATCTCGCATTATTTAATAGCACTATCTATCTCGTAATCTATACTAAATAGTAGCCGTTTACCTTCTCTTTTAGGATCATCTACTATAAATATCTCTTCTCCTTTAATATTACTAGTATTAGTATTATAAGAGGAGGAATATTCTATTACTTCTAGTATAGATATAGATATAGAGAGTATTTTAGACACTCTCTTAGACCTTATAGAGACTTCTAATAACTCCCTACCTACTCCTACTAGGTCCTATAGTAGTCCTACTAGCTCCTACGATATACCTACTAGCTCTTATAATATATCTACTAGCTTCTACGACCTTTAGTATCTTAGTAATAATACTATAATACTCCTAGATACTACGACTATACCTCCTCTAGTTTAGTAGCGTAAGCTAAGGGTTACTATATATAAGAAGTTATAAGAGGTTATAGATACTCTTAACTAGATAGGCTAGAGCTAGAGGCAGCTTATATATAGCTTTATCTTATTAGAGCGTACGTTACTAGCTAATCGAAGACTCTAGATAGCGAAATAGTAAAGGCGGTATATATTTAACCTTTAGAACGAGCTAGAGTAGTAGTATATATATAAGACGCCTAACCTACGAACTACTAATATTAAGCTCGAGCTTAATAGACTTATTAAGCAGCCCTACTTTAGTAAATTCAATAATAATACTAACCTACTAGTAGACGAATTAGACTTTATAGTACCTTATAGGACTATCTAGGAGGTTGCTCTAACGTAGTACTAATTTCTCTCTATACTACTATCTAATATACGCATAACTTAGAATAGTTACGTAGCGGAACTATAAATAGAATCGATATAGAATATTATATACACTATCACGAGTATGATTTACTACTCTAGGGTAAAGGTAAGGTTAAACTTCTATTATCACGCTCTTACTACGACTAAGCGTATATACTATACTAGAGACGAAGAGGAAGGCGGTCGTAGGAGGAGGTAGGAGGTCGATAAGTCTGCTAGTAGTAGTAATGCTAATGGGTTCTAATTAATAATGAATAGGCGAAAATACTCTCTTTCGCGTTTTATAGTAGTAACTTTAACTATGTACTTTTAGGGTAAAAACGCGATAATACTAGACGTGAGTAGTATTATTAGAAAGCGCACGTTCTAAACTCCTATAAACTACTACTAACGAGATAGTAACGATAGGATATACTAATATAGTATTTTTAGTATACGACGCGTAGGAATTAAAATACCCTTATACTACCGAGTCGCGTTCTAGAATCTCTTAGACGCTTCGCAGAGACCTATTAATAAGCATAGACGCAAGCCGTAGTGCGATTCTATTAGCGCAGGACTACGTAGGATACGCTAGGACTTTAGGCTTAACCTTAAAATCTCGGAGAAGCGGCTGATTCATGAGATAACGGTTGTGACGTCTCCACGAGTCCAAGGCCGGCGAACCAACGGTCGGCGCTGACCACCGCCCCGCCCACTCTTTGCCCGCAAGGGGTCCCCAGCCGACGGCACGCTACCGAAAATGTACCTGCATGCAACTTTATCCTTCAAGAATAGATCAACTACCACAAAGAGGAGCAAATATCTCATACGGCTACATAATACTAGTCGACGTCGGGACGCTCATACAACAAGTGTTATATAACAAAGAGGCGACCATTGAGACCTCCCTTCTGTGGCTCTTTGCCGCACTCCCTCTGTATCGGATTCGAAGCGTTACCTAATTGCACACCAGGGCTTAACCGCTCCGTGAGAGCAACAGCTACAAGTACAGACGCACCACGGCCTCCTGCCGGTATCCATGGTCATGGTTACTTCCTGGGATGAGTTGTCATTATGCCTAATGTTACACGAAGAATGAATAAGGAACCTCCTCCTTGCTACACCCTGTCATAGACCTCGTCTTGAGCCGTGACTTGATAGTCCTCCTTCATCCGAACGTACGGAGGCCTAGCAGACCTGTCAGCCATGGGCTGTTTCAAGTCCTCGAGAAACCCTGGCCGCTCCACAGGGCACACACTGCTCACCTACTTGTAATAGTTCCTCAGTCCGACAACCGCCGCAGTACCAACAGCATATGCACCGAGCAACTTGCTCCAGTCCTTATTGCCGTACACAGACTGACCCACGGCCAGGGCAACCAGGTTGTAGACCTGGCAGCCGCCGAAGATCCAGTCACTAGTGGCTGCCAAACCAGCGAATAGCACGCCTGTGCCTGCCTTGACGAGGGTGCTTGGGCCTTGGTCGACGAAGAAGCCGGCCGACGTGTTGTGCAGCAGGTCGAGGATGCCAATACCGGCGAAGGTCTTGCTGACGACGTGGGTAAGGATGGAGGGGGTGGAGGCCGTATTCATCGGCTCGAGACGGTTGTAGATGTAGTAGAGCTGGGCGAAGGAGTTGAGGTAGACGAAGATTGCGGAGAGGTCGAGGCGGTTGGCGTTCCAGAAGAACATCCAGGCTGGAGGAATGGATCAGTATCACTCTACCACACGAGAGGGTAGGCCATGACATACTGCCAATGCACACGTTGCCTAGAGCATAGTATGGCACAAAGTCCACAATCTTGTCCAACTCGGCGCGCTCAGTCGTCTTGCTAGGATCAAGCTTCCATAGCCTGTAAAGCCAGGCCAGCTGGAACAGCTGTTGAGGAAAGAAGAAGGCGCCGATGAAGTAAGGGTATGGAGACCAGAAGGAGATGTTTTGGTTATGGATGTCAAGCATGTTCGGGCTCGAGTTCAATCCATATTGCTGTGCAGCGAAATCGTAGGCGAATGACAATGGCGCGATCCATCGCGCAGTGCTGAGGGAGACACCCATTGTTGTGTGATCACGGTGCCTTGAAGTGTAAGATACGGAAGTAAACAAATTGGCCCAGGTAAGGTAGGTGGTCCACGAGTGATGGGCAAGAGAATTGATGGTCCTTTTCAATTCTGATATATCAGGGAGCACTTGGAGTGTCAAAGGAGAATAGGCAACAAGATTCATTCTACTCATTCCAGATCACATGCACCTTACGTGCCTTCCCAAAAGTCATAGACGTCATGCCAGTCGGCGCGGAGAGAGATGCATGGGATCCGCGTCGCTCCATCCATGGATCTCAGATCGGCGTCGATCCCGTATGCTTGTCCACCGCCAAGACACAATCCCCACACTCCAATTCTGACATGTCCACAGCTCACTCACACACTGGACAGACTGTGGACAGACGACACAAGACGAGCATGCGGAAAATGTAGTGTTTTGGATGATATTGTACAATTCATTCAAGGCGTAATTACAAAATCAATATACCCCCACAAAATGCACGACTTGCCATAATAGATAGGCTTCCCTTTTTGACTGCGCCGAAGAACCGAGATCGCTAAAAGGGACAATCGAAAGCGATCTAACAGATACGAAATCCAGACAAAAACTCTAGGTGTGTGACTTCATCCATCCACTTCTTAAACCTGAGCCTCGGTCTTGGTTGGAATACGCTCAACTGGGCGCTGAGCCTCCTCGTCGTTGGCTGGGGTGACGACACCGGAGGAGTAGGCCTCCTCGGGAACCTTGGAACCGTCCCAGCTGGCGCTGGTGATTGGGTTGACGTGAAGGACGTACATGGTGTCGATCTCCTCGAGGGAACGGTCCTTGGACTCGATGACGAAGAAGAACACGATCCAGAAGAGGGCGAAGCAGCAGCCACCGAAGACAAGACCGTAGAGGTAGTCAATGGCGCCGGTGATGAACTGGGTGAAGAAAGAGATGAGGAAGTTCTGAGGTGATTGTTAGATATGAAACTGCGGCAGCGAAGATCAGTGAAACTTACCCAAAGCCAGTTGGAGGCGGTGGCGAGGGCCATGCATGGAGCGCGGTAGCGGGCTGGGTACAGCTCAGCGACGATAGCCCAGACAAGAGGACCCCAGGTGGTGGCGAAGGCGACGATGAACAAGCAGGAGAAAACGATGAGGATGTTGCCGGCTTGTGGGGTGGAAGATGGGTTCTCCTGGTCAAGCATGAAGTGGCCAACGAAGGCGTAGATCATGAAGCAGATGAACGACCAAGCAGCACCGGCCATGAGAGCCTTTCTGCGACCGCACTTGGCGACAACGTAGAGACCAGCGAACGTGCAGCCGACGTTGACGGAACCAAGAATGATCTGGGTGACGTAGGAGTTGGACAGACCGGTGGCGGAGAAGACAGTCGTTCCGTAGTAGAAGAAGAAGTTGGCACCGGTAAGCTGCTGACCAGCCTGGAGAGTCATACCAAGAACGGTACGGTAGAACATGCGAGGACCAGTGAAGATCTCGAACCAGGAAGTCTCCTTGCCAGCCTGCTCCTCCTGAAGCTTGATGCGGATCTCAGTGATCTGGACGTTGACCTCGGCGTGGTCTGGCTCAATACCAGCGAGACGTCCGATGACCTTGCGAGCGTACTCCTCGCGACCCTGGCGGTAGGCGAAACGTGGGGACTCTGGGAGGAACAGGATACCAGCACCGAGGATGAGAGCCCAGAGAAAGGAAAGACCGTTTGGAATTCTCCAGGAGGCGCTGGTGGGCATGGTCTCGGTACCGTAGTTGATCATCTCAGCGGTCCAGATACCGAGGGTGATGAACAGCTGGTAGGAAGCAACGAGGACACCACGGATGACCCTTGGAGCAGACTCGGACTGGTACATTGGCACAACGACGGAGAGGGCGCCAATACCGATACCGTTGACACCACGACCAACAGCGAATTGGGCCCACGAGCTGGAGGAGGAGATCTCGATGACTGTACCAATCATGGAGAAGAGGGCGGCGGCGGAGATGGAGAGACGACGACCGATGACATCGGCCATCTTTCCGGCGATGAGGGATCCGATGAGGGCACCAGCGCAGAGCAGAGAGGTGATGGTACCCTGCCTGACAGCAGAGAAGTAATAGTCGCCAGAGGCATTCTGCTGGCCGAAACGACGAGCGTAGTCTTCCATTGCGAAGAAACCTGCACCATTGTCAACATCCTGCATCTTCACCATAACACCCAAGTATTCTTACCAGAGATTTGACCGGAGACGTAGCCGAACATGAAACCACCAATGGAGGCAACCAGACCCAAGAAGCAGGCCATGAAGGTGACCCTGGACTGGGTTGGGAGCTCAGCGTTACCAGGGGTGACATTGTCGACCATGGTGGCATTCTGAGCCTCGGTCTCGGTACGCTTTGAGAAGAAAGGCATGATTGCGGTAGGAACGAATGTAGAGAAGAAGAGAAGAGCAAGGTATGTCCCTTGAGAAAGGTAGGGGTGAAGGTCGATTAACGATAGGCGGGCAGGATCTACTGCCTGAGGGTCGGTGGAGAGAAGAGAAACGAAAAGTGCGGGCGAGTGTGTTTTTGAAAGATGGAGCAGTGGAGATTATGATGACAGATCGGGGGTCTGGAGGCTCCGGTATGGGGCCCTTGTCGTGGTCGGCAACGAAACGTGGGAGCCCACGAAAAGGCGTGAGGAAAGTGGATGTTCGTTGGTAGCAGGCTTGTGCGAGGAAGCACGAGACGAGTATGGGTCTGTCGAGGTGGCCGTTGCAACACATCGGCTTCCATGCACGATATATATGGGTCTTCGAAGGAAAGAGTGGATAGTGGCGGATGGTCGGACTCGAACTTACACCCGCTACACGTCAGGCTCCAGTAGTACGGCCTTTACGCAACCCAAGTCGGGTCCAAGGTTCATACTCTTCTGGGCCGACCTTCCAAGGTCGCCCCATTGTTCTGGGACGATGTTGGCATTCCGACGCTCGGTACATGCATGGCACCAGCCACCCGGATGTTCTTCATCCCAGACTGCCGCTCTACCAATACCATAACTTTCTGTTTACAACGCTCTGCTGTTATGTCCAGAACGATTTTTCTTCACATGCAGT
This sequence comes from Zalaria sp. Him3, assembly GCA_027923365.1. Taxonomy (NCBI): domain Eukaryota; kingdom Fungi; phylum Ascomycota; class Dothideomycetes; order Dothideales; family Zalariaceae; genus Zalaria; species Zalaria sp. Him3. The sequence continues at coordinate 669,059 of BPUN01000012.1, read as the reverse complement.
AATTGATCGTCATAGTCAGAAGAGCGTTAGCAATCATCTGGGTTCCGGCACGGCAGGTGGACGTTAGAGGATCCATAACCTTACTGCCAAGCCGGGAACCGAGCCAGTTAGAGAGATGTCAGGCGAAAAAAGATTAGTTGGCGAGACGGTAGCGGCGGGAGGGGCGCAAGACAAGCTTTGTCGGTCCGATCACCTGCAGCGGCCCTTCCCGTGCAGATAGGGCGATGGATTTGGCTTGTTGATGTATCTCACCTGACAGTCCGTAATAAGAAGAGTGCTATCAACCAGCCGTAAACCCGACGGATCACGACTCACATTCCTTGCACATGAATGTAGGAATGCGGTATACAGCTTACCGATACAGAAACGGATCAGGGCAACCCCGAGAATCATGCGCAAAATGTGTCCAACAGTGGGCCTTCTTTCCTAGGGCACCGGCATAGCGCCGAAGTTGGCATGTTTAGTCGGTGGGTCTATGTCGGACTTCTCATGAGAAAAAGCTTGCCGTGATCCGGTCTTGTAGGCGAGAAGACTCTGGCCGTGCCTTCTGGTGGCCTCATCAAGCGAAAAATTAGGGTAAACCCGGCACGGATTCAAGTTTTGCGAGACCGCAAGATCGAGTTACGAGACTTTTACAGCGCTAACACCGGCGTTCGGCATATCGCCGGGCCTCCGACAAGAAAACGTCTTGGCCCCTCGGACTCACGAGGCAAACTCCATTGCCCGCAACATCCTGCCCCATGGTCAAACCCGCGAAAACAACGACTAGAAACCCCAAGAATACAAGAGCGAAGTAGGACCGCGACCATGGGCGCCAATTTGCGGTGCCCCAGTCCCGAATATTGAGAGCAATTTGGGGTGAAAGCTGCAATCGGGGCGTCTCGATCTCGTCCCTGGAGTGTCTCTTTCCCGCATCACCAGCGAACTCCGTACCCGGCGTTACAGGAAAGGCGAGTGAAGAAAAGAAGCGGCCATGCCGGCCACGCGACATGTGTCTTGCGCTACGTCAAATTCATAGGCTCGCTAGGGTCTTGGCGGTCGAGGTCTGTATAAGGTCCAGAATAGGAGCCGGTGCAAGCCCAGTATAAGCCCGACGAGAACTACGGAATCAACCTTCTTTGCCCTTCATCGACGTCAGCGCTTAGCTGCTGGCCCATCCAAAGGGGCTGGGTCTCGTGGAGCGTATCCTCGAAGTCCACGATCTGATGGCCCGCAACGAAGAAGGATTTGCCATTGACATCAGGGCGTACAACTGGCAACAGCAGTGCTCGTGCAACACCCTCAGTCTCGTTCGCAGGCAGTTCTCCCCAGATATCCAAGATATGCTTCGGTAGCATCGGAGTTTCTGCCAGGAGTCGAACTGTCAGTATGACGGGTGATGGAGCCAATTGGAACTCCGTGAAAGACTTGTAGACGAATGCTTACTGGTCATCCACGGGGCTATCATGTTGACAGTCACGTTCTTCTTGACAAGCTGCGTCCGCATACTCCGCATGAACCCGAGAATACCAGCCTTGGCGGCGCAGTAGAGATGGTTTGGCGGCGTGTCCAGGAAACTGGCTGCTGACCCTGTCATAACAATCTGGCACCGCGTCTCTGGCCACTTGGCGAAGTAGTGCATAGCACACTTGACTGCATAGAATTGCCCAACTAGGTTGATGTTTACCGACTGAAGGTCAGGCTCCAAAAGCCTACCGGATGCATCGAAGTCTTCTTTGAACAAGTCTTCCCTGTTGACGCCTGCATTCGAGAGGACTGCATGTATTACACCGAACCTCTTGTGGGAAGCTTGGAATGCTTCAAGCATATCTCCCCACTTGGAGACATCTGTCTTCTGGAATATAACACGCCAGAATCGCAATCAGTACAATTTGTTTGGGGCTGAAGTAGGCTTGCTCACTCATCTGATCCCAGCTCCTTCACTAAAGCAACTGCGGCTTCTTCATTCCAGTCTGCAAGCGCAAGGTTTGCGCCGTATTCTGCAACTTTTGTGAGCGTCTCGCCCATTACAAAATGCAGAATACCTACTATGTGCGATCAGTGCCGTCGCTTTACCAATGCCTGTCGCACATCCGGTGATAAGTATCGTCTTTCCTTTCAAGCCTTCAAGCTCCGAGTCCTCAAGCTTATACGTCGTCATGTTTGGTCAATTGCTTATCATCAATCAATATTTGTATCTATTGATCATCTCATATTCTTCCGATCCTCCTGATTACATACATACCCTTACCTTTGCGGTCGTGGGTACATGAAACATATCTCATTGTTGCGGGGTTAGGGCTCCGCTTCCTCGGTCACGGCATTTCAAGTTCAGGTACCCGACGCATATCCTGCATACAATGTCCCCATTTGGGGAACACAGTAAGCAGGGCTTGTAGCATGTTGTAGTTCCCTGCTCTGCAAATGACGCTGTCCCTCTTGACTTGCACAGCTTACCCCGCGCGAGTCGCCTCTACCTACCCACAGTATGGCTACCCCACTACCTCCACAGCACTACATGCAGACATGCAGACATGCGCGTTGGGGTAACCAGCGGGGGCACTCTAGACATAATGTATAGCAATAGCATGCCGTTCGTCCCTGGTGCAACCGAATGACGACGCGGTACATGCTACTGTTTCCACCTCTGTGATTGTAACTATGGCAGCAGCTATCATACTTGTAGCCGTCTTTGTTATTATCACTGCGGTTTACTTCTCAACAGTGAAAGGCAAAAGGGTCCCCAAGGGTTTGCGAAAGGTGCCTGGCCCAACTGGGATACCAATACTTGGAAACACCCATCAGCTGAAACCGCAGCCTCAGCGCCAATTTCAACAATGGGCTCGCGAATATGGAGAGCTTTTCCAGATACAGATGGGATGGGAGAACTGGGTACTTTTTCGTTCTGCCCCTCTTCAAAGTGGATAAGCTAACAGGTCTTGTAGGTCTTTATCAACAGCCCAGCAGCAGTCAAAGAGCTGTTGGACAAGCAATCAGCCGCGACTTCAGGCAGAGTTCCCGCGCCTGTCCTCCAGGATCTCGTCTCTGGAGGCATGCGATTTCTGCTTATGCAGAACAATTCCTCATGGCGCAAGCTCAGGGCCATTGTACACAAGATCCTCACACCAAAAGCATCTGAAGGTTTCAAGCCCAGTCAAGAATTCGAAGCGAAGCAGCTACTGCGCGACATCCTTGAGAGCAAAGACGACGCGAGCTTTTACATGCATGTGCGCCGGTACTCGACGTCTGTTGTGATGACTTCTACGTATGGGAAGAGGGTACCGAAGTGGGAGTGTGAGGATGTGAGGGAGATCTATGCCATCATGGCTGAGTTCAGCATAGCTGCTGCTCCGGGCGCTTTCCTGGCAGATATGATCCCGCCACTTGCTAGGATTCCGGTGTGGATGCAGTGGTGGAGGAGGAGAGCACTGCAGTATCAGGATAGGCAGACGAGGCTGTGGACTAAGTACTGGAATAACCTGAAACAGCAGATGGCGGAGAAGAGGGCGCCGGAGTGCTTTGTCAAAGACGTCATTGAGGACGACTATGAGAAGCAGGGTATTAGTGAGCTGCAAGCTGCTTATGTAGCCGGATGTAAGGGTTCACAGTCTCAAAAGATGATACCACTGACTGACCATCTCCAGCCATGATCGAAGCCGGCTCAGAAACCACCTCTTCCTCCCTGAACAGCTGCATTCTTTACCTTGCCGCAAATCGTCAGGTCCAGGTCCGCGCAAACGAAGAGATCACGCGCATCATCGGCGACAGTCGATCTCCCACCTTCGCCGACGAGCCACAACTCCCCTATATCCGTGCCATGGTGAAAGAGATCCTGCGCATCCGACCTGTGACCACGATCGGCACGCCGCACTACAGCACCGCCGACGTGGTCTACAAAGACTACTTCATCCCCGCCGGCACGGTGCTCAGTCTGCAGCAATACGCCATCCACTTCGATCCCAAACTCTATCCAGAACCGGAAGCCTTCAAGCCAGAGCGATTTCTCAACCACCCACTCAAAGCAGGCGCATATGCCGGGCTAGGCGATCCATACGCACGTGATCATTTCGATTTCGGCGCAGGTAGGAGGATCTGTCCTGGAATGCATCTCGCGGAGAATAGTCTCTTCATCACGTTGGCGAAGATTCTGTGGGCGTTTGAGATCAGGCCGCCTCTTGGGCCGGGCGGAGAAGAGCAGGTCGTTGATACGGGGGATGCAGCGTATGAGGATGGCGGAAATACGATTCCTAAGCCGTTTAGGGTCAGGTTTTTGGTGAGGAATGCGGAGAGGGAACGGATCGTTGGGGAGGAATGGCGCAGAGCGGTGACGGATGGGTACTATCTGGGAAAGGCGAAAGTAGATGCAGCTGGTGTTGTTGTAGCCGCTTAATGGGATAGTGTTATGTACTGGAGTTGAAGAACGATTTTATGCATGAAAAGTCTCCATTAAAGTACGCTCTGCAGCACATTCTCCATCCACGGTGCGTCCAAGCCATGCATTAAGACTCTGGAGCTGGAGTGACAGGCCCCCCTTTTCAGCACCTTGTGATCTGGTATCCTGCCGTCTCCAAAAGGTATCTGCAGAGCGTGCGTCTGCTTGTCCGATGGATATTCGGTATAGTGACCGACACCTGTGGTGTCTACAGCGACGATGAAGCCATTGACGCCTTCCATGATCCAAAGCTCATCGGAACTACTGGGGAGCGTGACGTGTGCGAGTCCAGAAAGAAGTACGAAAAGCCTGCCTTGTTCAACAGTGGTGTCCCAAGGGCATGCGTTGCGTTCGGGTCACAGGAGGAAACTCAAGATACGGTCACATACATTGCATGGGGCGGCTTATGAAGCCCTTCTTCTGAGCGTGGTGGCAGGACCACATAGGTCAGATTGGTTACATTTGCTGCAGGAAAAGCCATTCCGACCGTAGGATACGATGCAAAAGGCGTCTCAAATTGCCAGCACTCTAGCTGTGCATTGCCATCTTTGTCGGAAACGACAGCGCTAGCAGTGAGGTAACGTTGATCATCCGACGAGGCTGATTGGCATACGAGACATAACAGCAAGAAAGCAATGCAGCTAACAACCATTTCAGTAGTGCTTTCTGGTGATGAGTCTGTGTCCAGATCGTAGATTGTTATACGATGGTTGATGGAGAAGGCGTTGCGCATGTGCCGCCTCTCCGCTTCAAGGTTGAGTCGATCCCCTGCCAAGACCTGTTGCCATGCCGCAAATAGAAACACCCAAGATCTCCTTCCACGAGCCTTACGACCACCGCAATACCTCACTCCCGCCACGCTCGCTTCAGTCATTCGCTTCTACCATACCGTTACGCACTCGCAGCCCGGCCTGCAGTCTTCAACCTTCCCTCCATTTCTTCGAAAACCGCTACCACCTCGTCTCCCTAACTCAGCCTTCTCGCGTTGCCCAGCATGGGCTTCGGCGACTTCACGACGTTGTGCGAACAGGCTGCACTACCCATGTGTAAGCTGGTGGGCTCTACCAGTCCACTCACCGGCGAGATGACCGGCATCCAGGCCAAATGCTACTCCCGCACCGTCGAGGTGGCCAACACGACCATCTTCCAAGGCGCAGCCGGGATCGCACACATTGCCGCCCTTATCATGACGGTCATCATGATTGTTCACGTCAGGAGCAAGTTCACAGCTGTTGGTATGTAGGGCACACCCTGAGGAAGAGACCTATGGAAGCCTTGAAAGGCGGCGCAGTAGCAAAATAATGCAGGCTAACATGGCGACTCTCTAGGCCGCAAGGAAATCACCACCTTCTTCTACAGCTACATGTCCCTCACGCTGTGCTCCCTCATCCTCGACTGCGGTGTCGTTCCCCTCGGCTCCGGCGCATACCCATACTTCGTAGCCGTACAGTCCGGCTTGACCTCCGCAACCTGCATCTGCCTCATGATCAACGGCTTCGTGGGTTTCCAGCTGTACGAAGACGGCACCACACTCTCCGTCTGGCTCCTCCGCGTCTGCAGTATCAGCATGTTCGTCATCTCCTTTGCGGTCGCACTCCTCACATTCAAGGGATGGGCTGGCCTTGGACCTACCAACACCGTGGGCCTGTTTGTCGTGCTGTATATCTTCAACGCGGTATTCCTGTTCATCTACGTGGTCATGCAGGTGCTGCTCGTGATGGGAACGCTGCAGGATAGGTGGCCGCTGGGACACATTGCTTTCGGTGTGTTCTTCTTTGTCATTGGACAGGTGCTACTGTACTGCTTCAGCAGGGATATCTGCGAGGGCGTGCAGCACTACCTAGATGGCATGCTTTTTGGCACCGTCTGCAATTTGTTGGGTGTCATGATGGTGTACAAGGTAAGGAACAAGTGGTTGTTGGTACTTCACAAGCGAATGCTGACCATTTTGCGCAGTACTGGGACTCTATCACAAAGGAAGATCTTGAGTTCTCTGTCGGTCAGAGACAAAACAATTGGGAAGTCAAGGAGCTCCTGCCGCACGAGGACGATCTTAAGAGGAACACTGTCTACCAGGAGAGCGAATACTCGAACAGCATGTTCCACCAGCCTCCTCAGCGTAGCTCGACCTATGGCGGTTACTAATCGTCATGTTGGCAACTACATTATCTTTTCTCGCATTGCGGACGGCGTTTGGGCTTATTGATATTTGAGGGAGCTGGAAAGCGGGTTGCATTGCCAAGTTGGGTTCTAAAAGGCAGACCACGACTTATGTAGCACACACGTAATAATGTAAGAAGGCCCTTACGGGCAATACCATACCGGTTCTTTCGTCCCCGGCTGTTATCCTGTGAGCGTACTCTGGATTGTAGCAGCCCTCTTCAAGATCTCTAATCTCAACTACCGGGGGTTCGTTGTTCGCCTTGCTGGTGGCGTTCTTCCACACGACGTGACATCGTTGCCGTTCTCCGACGTCGCTGCCTTTGTGGGAGCACGATCTGGTAAAAGCGCATTCGGAGGCGGGCCCTTAAAGTCTCAGTCTTTATTCTTCTCGCTCAAGACGTTGCGATCAATGTGCCCAAAGCGTTCGGTTATGCGCTTGTTCGTTCCGTTCGCAATGAAAGCGCACAAGTGACTCAAACACTCCATACCGTACCCTCAGAAGACGGTGTACCCATGCCACCACATATAACCCAGGTTAATGCCAGTTCCAACAAGCGCATACGGCAAGTTCATTTCGACTACACTCCAGACCCACAAGGTGCCGATGGGAGGCGCCCTCTTCATAACGGCGTAGTAGTCAAAAGTGTTGCCAGCATAGATCATATAACAGCCCGCCGACACCGTAACAGCAAGGTAGGACAGCTGTCTCGCAACCGGAAAGCTTGACGCCGTCTTCGAATGCAGCATGTAGATGAGCAAGAATAGAATCGGCAGGATGGTTCCGGTACGGCTGAAAATCGGCGCCCATTCGATCTCTTGCCGGTATTGGTTATAGACCAGCACGTCGAGGGTGAAATGCAGCATTGAGAGCGTCGAGGTGTAGAAGAATGCTTCGCCGACCGGTCCGATTGGCGCATCTGATTGCAGGGCGTTGCCTTCCTCGTCACGGACAAGGCCGTCTTCGTGCTGGGGCGAGAAGGGTTGTCCTTTCGCTAACAGTGCTTGTCGTTCTTCGGCTAGTTGGAATAGCGTCTTGCCTTTGGGCCCTGAACGGTCGGGTTGAGCCATGGGGATTTCTGGCGCTGGGGCTAGATGTGAGGTTGCTTTACCCTCGCGCACTGCGGCGCGGCGTTCCCTTCGATTTCGTGGCGCTTGATTTTCTGCCATATTTCTGAGCCTGTGATTATGGATCAGTTGATGGTCACAGTATTAGTACCTTAGGTACTGTATGTAGAGTTTCGCCAAGCCATGTGGTCGGTGCAGCTGCGCTTCCATTGGTCCGCTGCCGCTTTCACTCCCCTCAAACGTGAACTTCTTGACGACTGCTTTCTGTCTCGATCTGCTCGTTGGAAACTGGAAAAGATGCATTGGGCAACATGGGCTACGTTGCCCATCTTCATCATCATGGTGTGGCTTTATACTGCACAATTAGCCGCCTCATTCCCTCAGCTCCGGGGAAAGCGGATATGTCTCCTCATTGCGCACCCGGACGATGAAGCCATGTTCTTCGCACCCACTGTTCTATCACTAACACGGCCCGATTTGGGCAACCATGTCAAGATACTGTGCCTGAGCAGTGGCAATGCCGACGGTCTTGGTGAAACCAGGAAGAAAGAGCTTGTGAAGAGCGGCCTCTTACTCGGCTTGAGAAGCGAAGACGATGTCCTTGTCCTGGATGATCCAAACTTCCCCGATTCCATGACCGTCACTTGGGACGCGAAGCACTTGACGAGTCTACTGATGTCGACATTCGCTCCGAAAATGAGCAAGATCTCACCCAAGCAGGCCCCAGAAGCTAGCATCGATGTCCTAATCACATTCGATCGACACGGCATCTCTTCCCATCCAAACCACATATCGCTCTACCACGGCAGCGTCAACTTTCTCAAAATTATGATGCAGAAGCACAGCGGTTGGGAGTCTCCCATCAAGCTGTACACTCTCACCACCACCGCCATTTTCCGCAAGTACGCCAGTATCCTCGAGGCGCCCATCACTGTCGCCTCGGCTGTATTTATGCGGAAGGAGAGCGGAAACTTCCCCACGCCGATGTTGTTTGTGAACGGCGTGGGTGGATACCGCAAAGCGCAGAGTGCGATGACGAAGGCGCATGTGAGCCAGATGCGCTGGTTCAGGTGGGGTTGGATTGGCATCAGTCGGTATATGATTGTCAACGATCTCAGAAAGGAAAGAGGTCTCTAAGTGGAAAAGGATCGGTTTTAAGCTGCCGCAATGTACTGAGCATCACCAGCGCCTCACTTACCACCCAAGCTGACGGACGGCTGTAACTACGGTCATGTGGAAAGCTGTCTACGAGTCTGTCATTGGGCCCATGACCATGCAGCTGATTCGGATACACATTACGCTTTTCAAATGCACGTCGACCGTCACAAACCCCCCGGTTCACCATGGTCTCGTCACGCGTGCCAGCGCGGCAAGAGAGTGGACACCCATACTTTCGGGTATCAAAAATGCGAATCACCAACCCACGCCGTTCAAGAATCGCCTTCACAAGTGCCGCCATCATCTGCAATGGAATCAACAACTCACACTGCAACTGCTCCCAATAAACTATCATGCCATCATCATCGAGAAGCAGCTCACACAGCTCCTCCGATTATGAGCTACTGATCACTGAAAAAGACCCTCAACCTTCTCCTCCAAGCCCTCCGCTCCCGCCGATACTATCCTGGTTCGCAGGTGTCAGTCGACCCACGCCAACCGTCAGCCAGATGCGCAATCGCAGAGCTCTCGAGCGGGAAAACACGAAGCGTGTCGGCTTTCTCGGCGCACTGTTCGGCGCTAGGGCAGTGGAGGGAAGACTCGTTACAAAGGACAAGAAGTCAACAGGGGATGAGAGCAAAGCCGGTGGAGAAGGCGATGAGGAAGGCTCAGCTGATGCCGAAGATGGGGGGAAGTCTGCAGACGACAAGGAGGAAGAGTCTAGTGGAACAACTACTGGCGAGGGCGGCGCCAGTAACGGTTCAGAGGCCGGAAAAGCTGCTACAGCGTCCGGCGCAGGGGCGGAAAAGACAGGGGGCGATGAGACAGTTGGTGGCAATGTGCGTAATGGGAAAGTTGCAAAGCTGACATGTGCTGGTAGGAGCCGGGTAAAGAGGAAGGAGAGTGAGCAGGTAGCGTTCAAGAATGAGTCGAAGTGGTACATTGACGGTCTTTTCAAGCGGAGAAAGCGAGCGCAAACCCCGAAACCGTCCAGAAACAAGGGATCTGGGGAGCCGCCTGAGGTGCCGAATGATGGATGGTTGACAGTCACTACAGTCACAAAGCAGAAGACAACGAGGACAACCCGCTGCTGTATATGAGTGGTGCACTGGGGAACTAGAAGTGTGTATGAAAGTCGTAGCCAATCCCATTGCCCCGTACTTTTTTGGTTATTCATAAATATTTGACATCTGCCGTGTACATTCTATACACTGATAGTCTTGAAGACACCGAACCCACTACCACCCGTCGCCATAAGCGTACCGGGGATCTGCGGGTGCCAGTGCGCCTCCTTGACCTGCTCCATGTAGTGCACGAACAGCAGCTGCGGCGGCACGTCCTTGACACCAGCCGTGTTCTGGCTCTCCTCGTCGTCCAACTCGACGGCCAGATCCCACAGCGTAAGCGTGTTGTCGCCCGCGCAAACCGCGACGATACTGTCGTCGGTGGGGTGCCACTCGACACTGGTGATCTGCTCCTTGTGGAACTTGAAGTTGGCGACGGGCGTCTGCTTGCTGGATCCAGAGCCAGCCTGTGGCTTCCACTGCCGCAGATCCCAGACGGCCCACTCGCCGTCGTCGGCGCCGGAGGCGAGGAGGTGCGTCGTTTGCCGTGACCAGGACAGCACGTTGACGTCGGTGTTCGAGACCTGGACGCTGAGGGCGGGCTTCCGGGACTTGGACCGCGCGTCCCAGATCTTGACGGTGCCGTCGCTGCTGGCAGAGGCGAAGACGTTGCGTTCGGAGGGCGACCATTGTAGCTCCTCTACTGAGCTGGCGTGGCCGGTGAAGGGGGTTGTGTCGGTCACGAAGCCGCCGCCTTCGGTGCGGGTGGTGGCGAAGATCTTGCCGTCGACGTCACCGGTCAGGAGCTTGCCGCTGGGCACCAGAGGTGACCAGTCGAGCGCGTATCCCTCGCTCTTCTTGTGTGCGCGGATGGTGCTGAGGGGCTTGTTCTGTTGTGGGGAGATGGTTGTGCCTGGCACGTCGAAGGAAGTAAGGTGTGGGGTAATGTCGTGGATCAGGACATCGCCGGACTCGGTCATGGCCGCTGTGAGAGTTGTGGGTGGTGCTGAAGAGCTTGCCTGTGGGCTCTGGTGCGCACGTATCCGGTTCGTGCACGATGTGAGAGGGATGCTCTTGGTCTCCAGGATTGGGTCTGCGTTCTCGTCCTCGTCATCTGAGTCCTCATCTTCCGACTGTTCTCCCCGGTCCATGCGCGACAGACTGCTCATCTTCATCACCATTATCTGGTTCTCCTTCTCCTGCCCTTGCGCAGCCTGTGTGCCTGCAACTGAGTAGACAGTGGCTGGGAAGGCTCTCCTTTCGTTGCCAAGGTTGTCGCGGACAATATCGAACGAAAGACATGGCCATGGTGCTTCTAGTGTGTGGAGCATCTCGTATGTTGAAAGATCTGGCGCAAGAGTCTGTCCTGCATCGAGCTTGTGCCTTCCGGGAATGAATGTGTCTTGGTCTACTTCCATAGCTGTTCCTGCCGTTAGTCGCGCATCCTCACCTTTCTACTTGTCGCGCGGACTTACCCTCTTTCTCCTCAGCCTCTCTCTCTTCGTCTGGCCTACCATCTACACCAGCCTCCAAAATTTCATCCTCGCTCTCGAACTCATCCTCGAACTCGTCCTCGAACTCCATATCCTCTCCATTCTCCTCCTCGTTCACAGGTCTCTGTCCGGCCTTGAGAGCCTGAACCTCCTCGTCCGACTCGTCTGCTGTTCTTTTGCTCATTTTGTTGTGTGGTGTATGAGATTTATCGAGAGTTGCGCGGTGGATGGCGTATAGAAAGATCAATGCCAAGCCTTAACTTTCTGGAAAAGAAGGTTTCTTTGACGATAGGGCTGGACGCCGATCTCTCCGCTGGCGCGGAACGATCCCTGCGGAACATCAACCACCACCGAGGGGCAGAGCTAAACATCGACACGGTCCTCGACACAAACAACGGCATTCAACCCCCATTTCACGCATTGCAAACGACAACACCCGGAGCAGAGGCCTCGCTCGGAGTCCAGAACGCGGTACAGCAACCGAAAAATCGGACCAATTCACGCGTATATCATTGCTACACTCTCGGCGGCTAGGGTAGTGTCTTGCTAAGCAGCCTTACCCAACACCTTGGTACACAACATAATTGCAACACTACCCCTTGCATTATCAAACCGAGCCACACCACGAGGAGCGTCGACGCTCGTGGCAATCGAATCCAGTCCGGGCCAACCAAAACCCGTCGTCAGGAAGATAAACAAGCGTGGTCAGCCATGTTCGACCCGCAGACCCAAGCCGGCGCCTTCGAGGGCAAACACGACCCCAATCTGGACGACGCCAGCATGCACACCATCACCGCCTCATCCGTGCAAGCTCTCCCAAATGTGCACGACTACCAACAGCAGCAACCACAGCCAGGAAGACCGCAGACCTCGTATTCCGACACTGGCTTCACGCGCTCCTATCACTCCGGACAGGAAACACCGGAACAATACCAGCAATATTCACAATCACCGACGCCTGAGGAGGCAAATGGGAGGGCGCGGTACAATGAGCAGGGACAGAATATCTCGCGTCCGGGGTCGGCTATGAAGGGGGAGAACGGACAATATCAGCAGCAGGAAGCCAGGGGACAACAGGCGGCTCAGAAGAACTCAAGCGTGGTCATCAAGGTTGGCATGGTGGGAGATGCGCAGATTGGCAAGACCAGCTTGATGGTCAAATATGTGGAAGGGAGCTGGGATGAGGATTACATTCAGACATTGGGTGGGTATATCCATGTCCGGCGTTGGGTGTGAGGGTAAAGGGAGCCAAGACTGACGTGCATTCAGGTGTCAACTTTATGGAGAAGACCATCAGCATCCGGAACACTGAGATCACCTTCTCGATCTGGGATCTGGGTGGACAGCGTGAATTCGTCAACATGCTGCCGCTCGTTTGCAACGACGCCGTCGCCATACTCTTCATGTTCGACCTCACCCGCAAGAGTACACTCAATAGCATCAAGGAATGGTACCGACAAGGCCGCGGCTTCAACAAGACCGCCATCCCTTTCCTTGTCGGCACCAAGTACGACCATTTCGTCAACTTCCCCAAGGAGGAGCAGGAGGAGATCAGTCTGCAGGCGAAGCGGTTTGCCAAGGCCATGAAGGCTAGTTTGATCTTCAGCAGTACCAGCCACAGCATCAACGTGCAGAAGGTATGATCTACATCACCCGTACCATGTACCATCTCTGTGAGACAACACTAACCTTTCATCCAGATCTTCAAGATCGTCCTCTCAAAAGCCTTCGACCTCCGCTGCACAATCCCCGAAATCGAGCACGTAGGCGAGCCTCTCCTCCTCTACCAGTCCGTCGGCTAGACGCCCTCAGATGCCGCCAACGGGAGCAGCAGCTCAGAGACCAGCTCCGCTCCCGTTGCCGAACAGGCCGTCAATCCCCCGGTCTCTGTCGCGGCCAGGAAGTTCAAGACCAGAACCTGTGGTGTTGTTGGTCGACGCAGTCAATGAATACACACGAATGTACGTTGGCCGGATTTCAAAAAACAATGGAGTCAAAGTAGGAAAGGGGGGTTAGGGATGCATGCATTGCAATATGGCGATTTTGGGGTTTTCGACAGGGTCGTGTGTCTCCTTTTTTTCTTTTTGTCGCAGTGTATTGTGTATTGCCTATTCGCTGCTGCTACTGTGTCCTGGTATCCATGTGTTGATCGCTGGGTACGAGGGTGGCGTGGCTGCTTGTAATGTCGGACTGGAAGTCGATTACAGTATATTCATCGCCCAATCCATTATCATGCCCAGTACTTTTCAATGAGTTCCTAAGTGGCTGGTTGCGCTGACAAAGTGCGCAAGGGGGTGGTAAAGATTTCTGTGACACTATTCACGGATCCCAAGTGAAACCCGGTGTTCCAATATTCTAGGCTTGCGCCAGAAGACCAAAGACGGTAAAAAATGTCTCGAGAAACGGTTGCTGGAGGCACCTCTGCTAGGGCAACCTGGCCTCCGGTGCCTCTATGCTCCTCGAGCGAGTTCTTCGAATATTTTATGCTCGGACGAGCCTCAAAGTTCCGGACTTACTTCAGCACGTCAGATCAGTCGCATCCCATACGAGAACAACACGACAGCTCAGACGTACCTCCCAGGCTGCAGACAGCTCTGACCTCCGCGACTAGTACTGGTTAAATTCCACATTCGACCAAGTTCAAAACCTCATGGCTTGCTTCAGCATTTTATGGTGGCGAAAATGTGGCTTGGGAACACACATGTGACACAAAACAATCGATGCGCAATCTGCTGACTTATATGGTAATGTCAATAGACATCGGAGGGTGGTGAAGCCTGAGAGACTGTAAACAGTGTCACATCGTGTGACTGTGTCTGTGACCTGAGGTTGACGTTCTGTAAATGGCAAGCGCGACACAGGATCGTTTGACTGTGTGGACGTTGAAGTGGACGCGTAGCCACGGATGCTTCCAACAGAGGGGTTACACCGTAGATCGGGCATGTTATCGGCCGACTTGTATAGCAGACGGGGAATGGATGTGCGAATGTTTCCTGCTTGGGGCAGGGTCGGGCGAAGAGAAGGTACTTCGTGAGAGATGCGATGGTCTGCCTCACTTGTGAAAGACGTCTCGTCAGATGTTCTGTGATGGGACAGTCCTCCTCTCGCAAGGACATGACTCAGATGTTCTAAAGCGAACCTGTAGTGAAAGATGCGAAAAGTCTGAGGAGAAAGCCGGTCTTTGTTTGACTGTACCTGGTCGTTCTGTACCACTCTTCAAAGCACAGAGCGACGCCATTTTCTTTCCCCTGCGCCCACTATCACGTAGGTAAAGTGCTTTATAGCGAATCCGAGTGAAAAAGAGTTGTGAATCTGACGACGAGAAGCCCTAGTTGAAACCGGGCCCTGAGCAGAGAACGTCCTATAGAAAGCTGCTCCATCTACGAACTTCGGGCAAGTATGATCTTCTCACCCTTGCGTTAAGATAGTGACATGCGTTATAGCGAGTCGTAAGTGAAAAATGTGGAATAAAAGTAAACGATCTGGCCCTGCCCTTACGCATTAAAGGTCCCGCTGTACGGTCTCCTCACTCTGAGCCACAAGCACTACACCGTCTCCCCAGATACGGCTATCTCCCTGAACTGCTCCTGCATTGCTATAGCGTATGCAATTCATGACAAAGGGATAAAGAGATGCTGCTTCTAAATTCACCGTAACCCTCCCCTCCGACACTTCGTCGTACCGAGAAGAGTCTCGTACAAGCTCGAGTCTCCTCGTGACCCATCTCTTTCAGTCTGCTATCTTCCAAAAAAGTGAACGACACATAAATCAACTCACCAGACAGAGAAAGCTCCGATTCCGCAACTTGAGTCTCAACCCCTTTGTTTCCTCCCATCGCGGGACTCGGAAAGCGCGGTATGTCATGCATGCGGTATGCTTCCTCCCCATACGTTATTTAATGTACATACCCCCGCCCGTAAAGTAGCTTCTATAGAACGAAAAAGACCTTCTGAAGCGGCTTTCCGAACACCTTGTCGGAGAGGGGAAGAGCGGCTCAGCCACTTCGAAAACCGCGCCTCCAGACCTGTGGGGAGAAGCTTGTGCTAGCTGCCCGCTTCCTCCGTGGAGTATTTGGGTTGTAGTAGGTGAGAAGACCATTGACGGGCTTTTTGAGTGTTCGAGAACAGAGCGTCGCTTGGAGAGAATTATGAAAGACCAGCAGTTTGTGTACCGCGAATGAAGTTTGGTCCTCTTGCACACACACCAGGGAGTGCGTGTGTACATGTACCTACCTTATGTAGGTACATAGCCTGGGCGTCGCTCCTTCCTTTTGTAGTAAGTCCCAACACGCACATCACTTACGCAACTCACAACAACGCACGTTCTCATTTCTCAAGGATGAAATAGAGACGAAATGCATGCTAAATTATATGTACGCTATGCTTGCTATGCAGCGCTCCTCTACGTAACGACCGTCGATTCCGAGTTCATTACTTCATAACAACGCCCTGCCCCCAAACCCTCTCCCCCTCCTTCCCATTCCCATTCCCCTCCAGCACCCCCAGCGCCTCAACCTCCGGCTTATGCAACCTCAAACACCAGAGGAACCAATCCTCCAACGGGCACAAATTGACCAAGATCGCGTTCCCGCGCCACGCGACACCACACACGACGGCGCCCGCCACGGCGTCGAGGATGAAATGGTTCGCGGTCGCGATGATAGCGACGAGGATGACAGCCGGGTAGAGCAGGCCCAGCAGCACGCACGCGACGCGTCTCGCGCTGGGCAAGCGCAAGCAGACGCGGTCGCGGAGCATGACGCGCTTGCTGCGCTCATGGTGCGGGGCGAGCGGGATCGTCGCGACGGTGAGGCCGATGAGGAGGCTGTAGCCGAAGTGCAGCGACGGCATCGCGGCGTACTGGTTGCAGAATTTGTTCTGGGTCCAGACGGAGCTCTCGCCTGCGGCGCCGTGCACGGTGTCGACGAAGCCGTAGCCGCGGGCTTCGGGGGCGAGTTTGCCTTTGTAGGATGGGTCTGAGAGCAGGCGGGGCGGCATGCAGGGCCAGGCGGTGAAGACGATGAAGGCGATTAGGTTGCAGACGGCCATTGTGCGGCGGCGAGCCTGGTAGAGAGCTGGACCTGCGGGGGAGCCGTGGACGGTGGAGGTGGGGGGTGTGTGGGGGGAGGCGAAGGTGAGGCGGTTGCTGGTGATGGTGTAGTAGTAGAGGCCGATCAGGAAGAGAATCGTGCCGGGGATGTGGATGAAGGAGTAGATGCGGTTGATCCAGTGCATGACGAGCGGGTACTGGAGGAAGAATTGCTGGATAGAGAGTTCCCAGAAGATGTGCAGGCGTTGCTCGAGGTGGATTAGTTGGATTGCGTGGCGCCGTGCGCTGTGCACTGTGCCTTGAACGATCGTCACCGCTGTGAATGCGCGGCCGAGTTGGTAGACCTGCAATTGCATGTTAGCGCTCGCTTACCCCATCATCTGACCCGGAGTACTTACCCAGTAAATCAGCGCCCAATACCAGACCTCCACCAAGAAAGGAAAGCGCCGCAAGAGCCTGCTCAGCAACCGATCCTCAAACTGCTTTGTGTCCGCACTCCACACGCTCTTTCTCCAGCCAAAGAAGTGGATCTCCCGTTTCTGCCATCCGTCCTGCGCCGCCCGCTGTGTCAGCCCACCAGGTGAAGCAGAACGGAAGCCCGGACTCAGCAGGCCATCTGTTTCTACCCCAGGGCTACTGCTTCCCGCAGACTCCAAGCTTCCTACAGAGTCGCGTCTCTTGCCGTTGTGGTGTGGTGCTTTGCGCGCAAAGTATTGGGGAGCTGATCGATTGACCCAGGTGCCGCCGAGAAGGAGGGAGAGGACGACGGCGGGCTCGATGAAGGCTCCAGCGCCCATTGTGGATTGCAGAGTGTGTGCTCAAGCCTTTTGAAGGTGATGTCGGCTGTCGCGTGAGGTGGTTTGGCCCGTTTGAAAGATGCAGTCGTGAGATGCTATATTATAAGCCCGCGCAACAAAGAACAGGCGACAAACAGGCGATGATGGTACAGCTCGTATGAGTACAAGAGAAAGACGGCGCGCAGGATTAGTAAATATTCTTCGTGTTCACAAGCACAGCTCTGGTACCGAAATAAGAAACAGGCCGAGAACGAGATGAGAAGGTGGATACTGTGGGTTAGGCCCGCGATAGCGGCAGCGGAAAGCGTTTATCAGGCAGGAACGAAGACGATAACCTAGCTGTTTAAACTTTCTGGTGACGGGGGCCGTAAGAAAGTGGAGGGGAAATCAACAAGTACAAGAACTCTTTTCTCTGGGCACCTGGGCAGGACCCCTTCCAGCGACTCCCGTCACTCTAACGCAGGCTGACTGTATAGCCCTGATTCCCTGGCTATCCGCAAATCGCTTCTGGGAAGTGATCGTCTCTGTCGCTATGCGGCTGCATTTATTTGACCGTCTGACTGCGTCACACGAGCGGCGTCAGGCTCGGCCACGGCTCCGTCTTCCGTAGGGCAGAACTACCGGCATAGCATTCCCAGACATGGCTAAGTCAATGCAAAGGCGCTGGCGCAAGCTTCCCAGAGCCGTACTCCGAGTGCCAAGACGTTCGGCGCGCGACAAAAGTTGCCCAAAGCTCCGAGGTCGGTGGAAAGAAGAACCAATGGAAGCAGCCAGCCGGAAAGCAGCGGAAGAGTCGCTGCCCGCGGCCCTTCGCACGCTCGTGTCCCCAGAAGCCAAGCTCTCATCAGATTGCGGAGATGGCCGTGGGTCAATTTCGTGCCAATCGACTGTGCTTTTGAACTTGGCAGCCCGTGGAGCAAACAAAGAGTTCGCGCTCTTGGAAAGTTGTAGTTGCACGTTGTACCTTACATCGACCTTCCGAAGTTACCGTATTGGCGATTTCGTCATGCACACGCGACATGCCTCGGCTGGCTAATGTGGGCTATCCGCACCCGCTTGGCGCCCGGGCTATACTTGGCGCTACCGCAGAGCCGCATTCCCGAATCCTTGGCGGGGTATCACAGCTGATGCGATCGCGATTTTCATGACTCGCGTGCCTCAGCTTGTGCTTGAACAAGGCAGTAAGGCAAATGTGGATGGGACCAAAAGCTACTGTAAATTGGATGATATCGGAAACTCCTCTGTACAAGACCTGACTCCAGCACCAAGTTGCTAGATCTATCGATGGGAAAACTCTTCCTCACCTCTGACAATCAGCCATGATGTACGACTCAAGTAGGATCATTTCTTGGCCCCGGGAACATCTCTCAACGTGTCCGACGAATGCTCAGCGTAAGCTACATGTACTGTAAGGTTATACATGTTTATCACGTATCATTCATCTCTTGCTCGGGTGACATGAACACCTGCCGACATAGAGCCTGATTCATGCACTTACGCACGCACGACTTCAACTCCACACATGGATCCCAGACCTCTTTCTTGACGCGTCGCTCTATAGGCGGTACCCAAGTTAGGCCTCCTTACGCGTCTCTAACGGCCAATCTACGACTACGCTGATCACAGTACTTGTTCCGCATTCGGTTTGTGGAAAGCACCACTTGCGTGTCCTAGCGCATGTATTGTACATGTGATGAAGGTAAACGTAGAGGCTGTAGAGCAACAGTCTCCGAAGCCGCACCTGGAACAGCCAGTCAGGGCTCGTAGCATTCCAGAAGGTACATATATGAATTCAAAAGGCGTCACTTGTCAGGCATACTGGCCATTACCGAGCCAGCAACGGACGCCTTACCTTGAGATTTTGCAAAAGGGGTAGGTGGCATGATTCTGTTGGTTAAAGTACATACTTACCCTGCGAAAACCCGCCCATAGGCGGCGAGTGAGGCCATGTCCCCTATTCGCAGTTGATACAATGCGTGCCTGCCCAGGCACCTTCCGGACCGACCCACCATGAATCCTTTGATGCCATGTCCATGCGAGCTTTTGTTCTCCCTTACTATACTCCCTGCCGTGTCTGAAAGCGGTCGATCAGGATTGTGAAGCCAGCTTGAGGTGCTTCACCCTGCGCACACAGACCTCGAGAACCGGTCCGATATGCAAAGCGCCGTGTCTCATGGCTTACCCTCGATCCGAAAAAGGGAAGATGATAAGACATATTGCCGAGAAGAAGAAGGGGTTATACCGTGCCACAAACCGTGATCAAACCTTGATCTCAGCCCGCTCAGTATCTCCTCTTACTCCTCGACTCGTCGTAGCCACCGCTTCCATCGTACGGGCGTTTTCGGTCCGAGAATTCGCGATCGCGGTCTCTGTATCCTCCGCCGCCGCCATCACGACCACCACGACCACCGAGCGGCTCATTGTTGCTGCCGCTCGTACCCCCACCACCGCCATACCTTGGTGGGCGATCATCGTACCTGCCTCCACCGCCGCCATAACCACCTCGGCCAGAATCTCTGTCACCGAAGCCACCCCTGCCGGAGTCTCTGTCACCGTAGCCACCTCCGCCGTAGCCACCCCTGCCACCACCACGAGGACCAGCAGGCGCACCCTCCGGTGCGAAGCCGTTCTGGTAGCCGATGCCGCCTCTTCCACCGCCTCCATACCCACCTCTGCCGCTGTCCCTGTAACCTCCCCGATCGCCGCCGAACCCTCCACCGCCACGGCCACCTCTGAAACCGCCCCTGAAACCGCCGCCGAAGCCGCCTCTGCTGCCAAAGCCAGGTCCAGCAGGTGGGCCGAATCCGCCGCCCATTGGTCTTGGAGGTGCAACCTTGGTGTATCCACGGCCACCGAGTCCACCTCCGAAGCGACGTGGTCGCCATTCCTTTACTGTGCGGCCGCGCTCCACGTCGACAACTATGCGTCTGTCTTTGATGCGGATTCCGTCGCTGTCCTTGTATGCGGCTATGAGAGATTGGGTTAGTATGCCTCTTACCTTCAGTAGGGTGAGAACGGAGAGTTCAGGTTAAGTGTTCATACCCTTCATGTCTTGGTCGCGCTCGAACACAATGAATGCGTATCCTCTGTGCTTCTTCTTTGGGTCTGGGGTTTCCGCGGTGGTGTCTGTTACGAGCCGAATCTGCAGATTGATATTAGCAACTAGTTTGCGCCCTGGATGTAGGAAGCATAGGTACCCTCTCAATTGGACCAAAGCGACCGAATTCGCGCTCCAGATCCTTCTCCGTCACATCGTAGCTCAGACGGCCGACGAAAAGCGTCTTGAACGGGTCACCCTTAACATTTGGGTCTTCTGCTGGTTTGACTACATCGTGATTGTCAGCGCATTGCCCCTAGTATCTGACCATACAATGAACACGTACACCCCTTCACGCCCTCAATAGCCATCCATTCCGCCTTCTCTTTCCTCTCTACGAGTTCTCTATCCTTTTTCTGCAGCCAACTTTCAGTAGGTTCGTAAGGGATCTCCTCTTGCAGCGCGGGCAGGTATTGTGCGAGTCCTGAGATTTGGTGTGTTTTGCGTTCTTCTGGCGCGTGGTCGCATGGGGGGAGGTAGCGGAGCGCTGGACGAGGCGCGAACAGCTGCAGGAGGTTTGGTGGGAGCTTGTCGGTCATGTTGGCGAGGATATCGAGGTAGAGGAGAAGCTGAGGTGGTCGTTATAGGTTCGCCAGGCTGCGACAGCTGGTTCCTTCCTTCTTGGGGTAGGCGCGTCGAAACAGTAGCGACTCGTCACTTCAATATGCGCACACCGATCGAACAGCGTTGCGCTTAACAATAGAGGAAGTAATTAGAAGCTGCGGGCGCCGCGAATGCGTTGGTGAAGGTACTGGATGTTAAAGCAAGGAGCTTTCGAGGTTCAGTCCATTGCCAAGACCGCGTTCTATATCAGGCACGTGATCGTGAATCTACAACTTTCGAACGGGAAGTGCGAGGCGAGAGCAGATCGTATACAGCACAACACCATGCCTCTACAAGCGATACGACAGGTTGCCAAACCTCAAGTGAGTCCTTCCATACACATTTTGCGCAGACAAACTCCGAGACTGACACTACACTCCAGAATGGCGTGGGCGCATTCATCCTCCAATGCAAGTCCCTCCACTTCACCTACTGCGACTGGGCCGGCTCATCAAAGGGCATGAAGTAAGCTATCCTCATCCTCGTACCTTTCCAGGCCTTCACTAACCCACCCGACTCAGCTCCTTCCTGACCCACTACCTCCCACGCTTCGCGCAACAGAACCCGCAAATCGAGATCACGGTATCACCAAAACCACGCAAACACCCCGTGATCAAGGGCAACTACATCAACGGACGGGAAAAGGCCGTCTGCGTCGCCAACATGGATCCGAAGGAGATTGTGCAGAAGGCGGTGCTGTTGAGGGATGCTAGTGGGGAGAAGTTGAAGAAGGTCACGAAGCCGGTGAAGAGCTTGAACGAGAGTGTGAGAGGTATTTGGGATCCTTTCCATGGACACCAGTGGAAGATTTGAGTGGGTTAGAATGGAACCTGAAAAGACGTGTGTTGTGGAATTGGTGGGGAAGAAGGCGGAAGAGGAAGATCTTGTACAGATGCATGGGTTGGCGCAGATGTACGATTGTATGCATGGATGGCGTTTGGGATACCAAGGATCTACCAAGGACTTTGAGGGGTTATGTATTGATATTGAAAGGCGCTACGAAAAAAGCGTATGCTCAAAAGCCACTTTTGCACCACCAAGATCAATGATTTGGAAAAATCTATTCAGTCTACCCATGTCAACTATATATCGTTTATGGTCTTAATACCAGCTGCACAAGCACTGACTACGGAACGTTAGAGTGCTCCAAAGCGTTCCGAGATGCAATACTTCGTCGAGATTTCTTCTTCCTGCAAAAACAGGACTATATGGTCGAGACGCAGCGAACGTAAATATATCATTTCGGCAGATCATTTCATCATATTCAAAGCATCTGCTACCTTGACCCATGGGCCATTTTTCGTTCTAAACCACCACCGTAACGACACATTTACTGCTTAGCGTTGATGATGTCCACAAACGCAGGCTTCAAGCTGGCACCGCCAACAAGGAAACCATCAATGTCCTTCTCCTGAGCCAACTCCTTGCAGTTCTTCTCGCTCACACTGCCGCCGTAGATAATCCTGGTGTTGTCCGCGGCCTCGCTGCTGACCTCCTTGCCAAGCCACTCACGGATAGCGGCGTGCACCTCCTGCGCCTGCTCCTTAGTAGCGACCTTGCCGGTACCAATGGCCCAGATTGGCTCGTAGGCAATGACGATCTTGCTCCAGTCCTTGACCTCCTTAGCGACGGCGGAGAGCTGAGCAGTGACGACGTCGATGGTCTTGCCGGCCTCGCGCTGCTCGAGGGACTCGCCAATGCAGAGGATGACACCGAGACCACCGTCGAGGGCAGCCTTGGTCTTGGAAGCGACGAAGCTGTCGGATTCTTGGAGGACGACACGGCGCTCGCTGTGGCCGAGGAGAGTCCAGGTGATGTTGGAGTCCTTGAGCTGGGCGACGGAGATCTCACCGGTGAAGGCGCCGTTTGGCTTGTCGAAGACGTTCTGGGCAGCGACCTCAATGCCGGAACGGAGGTGCTCGCGGGTCAGGAGGAGGTAGAGGGCTGGTGGGGCAATGACAACCTCTTGAAGGGTGTTAGTTGTGTCTCTGAGTCGCCATGAAGATGCAGGTACTCACCAGTGTTGGAGTCAACCTTGGCGTCGTTCAAGTGAGAGACGATGCCCTTAATGGCGTCAACAGACCCATTCCTGTACACCTGTTAGCTGTGATGCGCCAACCTCGGGAAAGTCTTCAATACATCTTGAAGTTACCACCGACGAAGAATTGGCGAGGCATGATTGCGGTATTGTAATTAGACCGTTGGAAAAAGGGGATATATCTGTTCAAAAAGCGAATTGGGGGTATAATGCTTGGGTTGAATGTGCTTCTAAAGGAAGATGTTCCAAAGTTCGAAGATTCTGGCGGGACACCCAACGTGGGGCAGCTGCGTCACACGAAAACAGATGTATTCCAAGAACGCAGGGATACATATCGCCAAGACGTGATTCAGTTCGGTATTTTCATTCTTTTGGGCACTGAGAGCTATTTGGGTATAGTAAATGACCGTATAGCATTTTATCCTGCAAAAGAACTCGCATGAAGATCGTCCTGCGGACGAGCGGTGAGGATAGCTCTCTGGGTATCACACTACACCTTGGCTGATCTTGAGACCTTGGCCGGTATAGCACCGAAGCAGCATCACCCAAGCATTGCCTTCCTATAGGTGCATATAGGGCTGTACCTCACGACAACCGGCCCATGGAGATGTCTAATATACCCACCATCCCATATACATCATAAATACGACCTGGTACCGTAAGTCTCCCAAATTTAAAGCTCTCAAATCTTCGATTTTGGCAATGAAAAATCCGTTTCCGCACATGGAAAGATGGGATAAGACGATTAATCTGCCTGCTCATATTCCTACATGTATACACTGTCTATCACCAACATGTACTATTTCCCTCAGCACTGCTTGGTCTCCCTTCAAGGTTCGGATCGTCACGAGCTTCCTGCCTGCGGGGTCGGGACAAGGACATATATAGACTCGAGAATCGTAACTGAGGAGCGGCCCTTACAAATCCATCAAACATGCTAACAGAACATCAAAGCAGACTGGAACTATCAACACCATCACGCCAGCCCTTCTCGGGAACCAAATCCCAGCCCAAGCCCACCAACCCACCAAAGCTCCATACCACCCACCCCAACTCCACCCTTCCAAGAAACCCCGCCACCATGTCCCCAAACACCACAACCCACGCAACCACCACCCCCTGGCGCACCGCCACCTCCCTCCACGCCGTCCGCACCAGCCTCTACACGCCCACCTCCCCCTCCGACCGCGCCTCCGCCATCTCCCTAATCGCCGCCTGGAAAACCCGCGGCAACCTCCCCCACGCCATCGAAAGCACCGCGCACCTCTTCTCCGCGCTCCAATTCCACGAAGCCCAGGGCGCAGCGGGCCCAGCCTCCATCGCGACCTCCGTGCCAGCCCCCGCACCCTCAAAAGCAGCACAAGCGCCGCCCTCGGCGAACCCCGTCGCGCCCCCGGCCGCTAGTGCGGCTGCGGCTTATGCGATTCGCGCGACGTACACGCTCGCCTTGTCAAGGTTTGTAACCGGGCTAGCGGATCTGGGCCGCAGGCGCGAGAACGCGTATTCGATGTACGAGGTGGCGCGTTCCATCGGGCTGCCGGCGCATTTCGTGGAGCTGCGGCACGAGAGCGCGCACGAGGAGATGCCGGGGCTGGGGCGGTTGGCGCGGGCCGCTGAGGAGGCGCTGGGGTGGTTGTGGGGGGTCTATTGGGCCGGGTTGCCGGCTTTGGAGGGGAGTGGGAGTGGGAGTGGGAGTGGGAGTGGGTTGGACACGGTGTTTGGGATTCGGGTGGGGACGATGAATTTGCATGAGCCTGGGGAGGAGGGACAGAGGGAGAAGTTCAGGGAGACGGTTCGGGGGGAACTGAAGGCGTTTCGGAAGGAGCGGAAGAGCCAGATGGCCGCGCGGAAGACGAAGACGAAGAAGTCGGAGACGTATGTTAATAAGTTTGCGCGGAGCTTTTTGAAGCTGATGTGGCACGAGAGGGATTGGGAGGATGTGTGCACTGTGCTGGTGGACGAGGGCATGATCATCCCGGGGCCGCGAAAGTACGTTTTTCGATTTCCTTCTCGTTTCCGAATCCCTCCCATGCTCTGCCTCAACTAATGCTGCTCTATAGTTCCTTCCCTCTTGATACCTTGCCTGCTGGTTGGACCCACGACGATGATCTACCACGCAACGTGTCCGCGCCCATGTCCGGCGCCTACATGCTCTGGGACCATCTCTTGCTGAGTATAGCCGGCGACGAACGATTCCTGCCCGTTCTCTACAAACACCTCATCAAACAATTGACAGCGGTTTCCAACATCGATCCGGAGGTTGATACCCGGAAGGTAGGACTTTACAACTGGCTGAGGCGTCTGATTGCCTCTGAGCCATGGCAGGGCGCCTGTAAACAGGAAGAAGATCGAGAACTTCAAGCCATGCTCTTCAGAGAATGCTCCCTGAACCCTGGCCACTGGACCAGCAAGCTGGGAGAGTGCCTGCTGTCGTGGGGCAATGACGATGTCATCAAGGATTGGGAGGGCGTGTTCAGAGCTAGCCTACCCGCCGGTGCAGAGATGGACCCAGGCGGGCAAGATCCCTATGACTTCGAAAACACGACCGATGAAGAGGGGTTAGCTGAGGTTGTGCTAGAGCCAGCAGAAGTAGAGATGCAAGATGCGGGCACTGGGACTGGAGGATGGCGACGGGACACTGAGACATGGAGGCCTGTCCCTATTGGTGTTGTACTGTCGTAGATAGCCTCTTCCATCAGTAGCTCTGATAAACTTCCACCTGTACCCTGTCGATGTTGTAGTGTCGTAGATGAAACCTTCCAACAGTGGCCTAGCAATTGTCCGAAATTTGGAGGCTTGTCCCTATTTGTGTTGTATTGTCGTAGATAATCTCCTCCAGCCGCAGTAGCCCTAATCATGGTCCAAGATATGAGTCGTGTCTCGACTGCGGTTGTAGTTCTGTAGACAGCCTTTTCCAGGAGTAGCCCGCCAAGTATAGTTCACCTGACGATGATCTCCACAAGAGCATCAAGAGTGTCTTAACCACCAAGACCAGTCAAGCAGTGTGAGTCCATCTTCCATCAACCACCACCAGCCTTAAGCGCATCCTCCCTCTCCACAACCTCGGGCTTGAACTTGATCAAATACAGCGTCTTGCCCGGCCACAGCTCATCACCCTCCATCGTATGTACGTCGACAGAATCCGTGCTGAATCCAGCAGCATCACAGGCGCCCTCGACGATGCCCGCCACAAAGGCGGCGCAGTTGAGCTGGCTCATCTCCTTCGGAATACTGATGTACGTGTTGACGAGTGGATCGTTGTCAATGATCATGTACCAGTTCTTGTTGTCCGTGCTCTGCTGCAAGGCATCGGCCTGTCTGCCGAACAGCGACCGCCAGTAGTGGACCTGGATGAATTGCAGCAGCTCTAGGAGGCGAGTAGGACGTGTTGCAGTGCGTGGGGGGAGGCGGTAGAGGATCAGATCCAGGAGTTTGACGCCGATGGGGTAGCCGGACTGTGCGAGGCGGGACTCGAGGTCTGCGACTGATGGAGAGCGTGTGTGGTGGTAGGAAATCAGGCTGTTGAACAGGTGGGCGAAGGAGGGAAGGGAGAGCTCGGAGGTTCGTGTCCGGTTGAGATTACGGTCGTAGATTGTCTTTCGTGAGGTGGGGTAGCGGAGGGGCACATATGGTGCTGGTGGTGGAAGGGGGGTGTATGAGGCTTTGGCGCTGACGGGTTGATGTTGAGCGAGGGCGGGTGGATTGGTTGTGGCCATGATGTAGGTGATGAAGCGCTCAATCTGCGCTGTACTTGTTGTTACCGGTAGCTCGAGTCCATCAAGTTGTACGAGTCATTCCAAGTTGTGGTATATCTTAACGTCAGGTATAGTACATGTAGGTAAGTATCGCTAGTGACGAACGTTCAATGGAATGGAGCTGGAGGTGTACGCTTGGCACTCCCGGCTTGGCAGGTACGCTGCGACGACGACTTTTGGCCGACTAGTGAGGGCTGTACATCCAGATGACAAAATGTACGGGCGTTCCTGCCGCGTTCGTGTGTCTGGCTCGAGCTTTCGCTAGCGTGGTGACATGTGAAAGCGCCGTGTGCATGAACTGAAGCCCAAGTTCAGCTGCCGAATGCGAACACGGCGACGCACATGCGGACGGCTCTCCTCACATGCTCACCTGCCTTCTTTTCTCCTCCCATTGCTGCATCATGTTCCTCTATGTCCTCTCCATCTTCAATCGACCTCACTTTCGCGTTAGAGTAACCGCGGACGTTTCATGCTGGTATTGCCGCTGTCTTGGTATTGCTCAAACAGTCTAACTATCGGCTCATCTCCGTTTCGGCAACCTTGGGCGCATCACATGCGTCATCTAGTTGGAGACCACCCCATCTTCACATGCAAGCCCGAAGCTGAAGCGACAAAACAACCTGGACCTCCTGGTATCCACCTTCGCCGTCCCTGCCGTGTAATCACCTGAAGGAATTCCGACTTTCTGTGCATTTTGCTTGTCTTCAATTTCATATGTGATCACTTGTCTCGTCTTTCATCCCACCTTGCACTCAAAAGCCTTGCTTCATCTTTCGGGTTGTCCCACTCAGACTTTAGCAAGAAAGGTCTCGAATCTCACAAGTCGGAGTTTGCTTGTTTTTCCGGAACCTTGCACACGGCATTTATTTCATTTCACACCGGTCAAGCTTGGTACTTGGTAATATTCTCTTGAATCGGCCCTCAGAATGGGCCGTACCCAACCCACTGTTGTTGTCCAGCCACAAGCCGTGCGGCGTGCCGATCGCTCCAAGAGGGCAAGAGAGACGGTGAACAAAGTCCTACCGGAACTCCTACGATCCAGCCCACGAGCGCGACATGGAGTGCACAAAGCTAGTCTCGTCCTCGACCCGCCGCCGAATCCAATACAAGATGCCGCATCTAACGGACAATCCCATACAAACCTCCGCATCACCCTCCAAAGCACCGACACTCTGACCGCTGCCCGTCGTCTCACATCAGCCTCTAGACGAGCATCCTTCAGCGTCAATGCCCCGAAATCAAAATCTCCACCGAATGTCTGCATCCTGAACATGGCATCCCCCTTACGCGCCGGCGGCGGTTTCCTCGAGGGCGCAACCAGCCAGGAAGAATTCCTCTGCATGCGCTCAACCCTGTACCCATCTCTCTGGGACGACTTCTACCGGCTTCCCGAAGTCGGCGGCATCTTTACGCCCGATGTTCTTGTCTTCAGAGACAGCACGCCTGATGCGCTGGACCTGCCGAAACGGGAGCGCTTTTTTGTCGACGTGGCCAGTGCGGGAATGTTGCGGTTTCCTGAGACCAAAGGGAAGGCGATGACGGAGGAAGAAGGTGGATGTAGTTGCGGCGTCAGTTACTGCGATCGGGACCGGGAGCTCGTGACGCGGAAGATGAAGGCTGTGATGCGAATGGCGCAGAGTCAAGGGGCGGAGAAAGTAGTTCTTGGAGCATGGGGATGCGGCGCGTATGGGAATCCAGTCAAGGAAGTAGCTAAGATCTGGCGACGAGTGATTGTTGGTACGGCGCGGAAGAAGGAGAACTGGAGCGGCATCAACGAGGTTGCATTCGCCATCACCGACCGTTCCATGTCGCGAGAATTCGAGAAATGCTTCTCCGACGTCCTGGACAAAATACCCGTATCCCCACCGCCGGAGCCGGAAACCCTAGCGACCCAAACCGACGGCCAGGCCGAAGACCCCAAACCCTACACCTTCGGCGCCCCAACCCAATCCTCGACCGGCACCGAAACAACCTCAGACCTCATCACCTCCCTCGTGGCCAAAATCCAAGAAACAGAACTCACCCTCGACCAAATCCGCAACCCGCGCAGCAAAGCCCGTCTCCGCCTCGTGCTCGAAAACCTAAACAAACAACTCTCCCTCGCCGGCGCCCCGGCCGACGACCCCCTGTCCGCGTCGCAAAATGTTTCAGACGACGAAGACGCGGTGGGCGAGGAAGACTGGGTCGGCATCGAAGCCTCGGACGGCGAAGAGAGCCACTACTACGACCCGGACGACGTGCCCTCTTCCGGCACCAGCAGCCCTGGACTCAGTGCCGACGACACGTACGATTTCCGCACCCGCGGCCCGAGCAGCCCCGGCACAACCCGCCGTCCCAGAACCGCGAGTTTCGATCCCGAGAGCGGCTGGTTTTCCGGCAGTATTAATGGTCTGCATGCGCTGTTGGCGCCGAAGCGCGCGGTCGGCAGTCCGGTCCATAGGCCGGATAGTGGGGGTGGTCCCGGTGGGGGCGTGGGGGGTTATGAGGAGGTTGTGTTGGGGGAGAGGCTGGATTTGGGGGAGTATTTGAGAAGGTATTCATCGCGGGAGGATGATTGATGGAATGATTGAAATGTTGTTGGGTTGAGTTGGGTGTGATTGGGATTTCTCTTTTGAGCCGGGATGGAAGGGTGAGAGAGGGAGGTAGGGAAGTCGAGATGAGGAACGGAAACGAACGAAAGTTATCATGATTCATGTTGCATGGGGTCGGCGTTTTTGGTTCCCCTTTCCCCATTCTGGGGAGGACGGGTCAGGTCTAAAACGGTCCTTGTTGAAGGCGGCGAGAGCCAGCCTGGTTGTTTGTAAATATATATGCTCTCCATCATACCTTTTGCAAATCTTCATGGCTTTGGTGCTTTGATGAAACAGGGAACAGCGTGAAGCTCCCCTGACCCGGCGGGGACGGTCCTGTTGCCTCGCTTTGCCTTCGTAGGTGCCCACCGAAGTGCTTGCTCCAGAATCCTGCTTCCCGTCTCACTTAAAATGCCCCCGTATCTGCTAAGCCCAGGTACATGTTGCCCTCATGTGTATATTGTGGTGAAACTCGTTTTCCCGAGTCTTTGCACATTCCCCAGTCCCAACGAACGCCGCCAACGCCGCGCTATGATAGCAGTACTTCTCTTCCTTTTCCCTCTTCCTCGCGCCTACGCGAACGCGGATTTCTCAATGCGGCCAGCTTTTCGTATTTCCCATAGGGCCAAAAGAATTCCCATCGCGCTTCGACATACCCCCTTTTAAAACCCCTCTAGGGGCAGATCTCGCACATTTGATCTTCCCCGCCTCAGCCCTAGTCCTCTCCATGCATTCACGGCATGCAAATCGTCAACTCGGTTCCTTTCCTCCCAACAGCACAACCCTAAAGCAAATCCGGATCCGGCAACCAAAGCACGACCTCCGCTCCCGCCGTCGCGACACAATTATGCCGCGGATTATAGCCCACAAGCGGACTCGTCTTCGGCCCCGGCAGATCCGTCACAGGCGCCAGCACCATCTCACTCCCCTTCGGCTGCGCCAGCGTGTCCCAGACCAGCAGTCCGGGGTTGGACGAGCCGGAGAGGACGTAGCGGCCGTCGGGGGAAAAGCAGGCGTCGCCCTGGACGCCCGGCTGCATCGCAGACTCGGCGTCGGAGGCAGGGGCAGGGGCGCCCCGGTGCAAGAACGCGCGCAAATCGCCATCGAAAGCGTCGAGGAGGTAATGACCCACGCTCGCCGTGCCGAGCAAGATCCACTTCCCATTATTACTGAACTCGAGGGTCGTCCAGAGCGCACTTTTCTGACCATGCGAGGCCCTCAGCCTCTGCTCCGTCTCCGCGAGATCGAACGTTGCGAAGGGCGGCTTGTCGTAGTTGCGATAGTCGTAGAGGAGCAGGGTTTGGGTTGCTGGACTCGCGATCGCGATGACGGAGCCCGAGGGGTCGAAGGCCACGAGCCGTGAGCCGTGCAGCGAGAGACTGCCTTGCGCGTTCTGGCTGCGCAGGTCCCACAGCTTGACGCTGTGGTCGCGACTAGCGGACAGGAACGTGTCGTTTGACGGACTCATCTTCAGATCCGTAACCCGGTCCCCGTGGCCTCGGAAATAGCGTATGTAGCTGTTGTCATGGGTGCTGAGGTATCTGATGCCATCATCGACTTTGGTGGAAGCGTAGATGACGCTGCCGGCGTGGTGCGTGAAGCGGGCGAGCGCGCAGCCGTATTTTTGTGATTTGAGCTCTTTCGCGTGCGCGCCGGCTTTGGTGTTGTAGAGTTGCAAAGTGCTGTCGGAGCGGCTGAGGAGGAGGAGCTCGCCGGACGTGTCGAAGTCGAGGGAGGTGTAGGTGTGCGTGGGCGATTTGAAGAGGCGCGAGGACCGGAAGGTGTGGATTGTGTCGCTTATTTTGGCCGTGGGCGGGCCGGCTGGTTCGGTCACCATTGCTGCAGCATGTGAGAGAGGAGGGGAGAGAGAATGTGTGAAGGGAGAGAGAAGGTGGTATGCTAGAAGCCGACGTTTGTGTCTGGGCTGCGGGAGACGCGCGCAGGGATGGCGCCAGAAGAATTTCCCCGGATTCTTTCAAGAGGTCTCGGATCTGACGTCGGAATACGCCAAGACGGCTCTATATCTCTTTCCTACATCTCTTTCTCTATATTAAAAGTAAGTAATCAGTATCAAGACTAGCCAGATGGCATGCGAAAGGACAGATGGTGCATAGTATACATAGGATGGTGTTAGCTATTGCAATTGCCGATTGGAGCAATGAGCTTGATTAAGGTATTCTTATGCCGGCTTCGGAGCGGGAATCTAAGACTCAGCCCTACGGAACGGGAAACCTTATGCCAGTGAGCCGCTCACTCAGCATTTCTACAATACATACCAACCTCCGCTTGGGGATATACCATCGCTTTACCACCTTTCTACATCTCCCAGTGACCCCGACTGAAGTCGTCGCGACCTTTTCCTCTCTCGCTATCTTTCTTTTCTTCTCGGTTTCGCGCGACGCGCCCCCTCCAAAAGCCGAGGTCATTCATATCTTCGAAAGGAGGAGGACTCGGCAATTATGTCAACCACTCTCGGGTACAAACACCATCCTATACCTACTATCACCACTCGCTGATGACAGTCCAGCTCCTTCATTGCCGGCGGCATAGCAGCCTGCGGTGCCGTGACTGTAACCCACAGTTTCGAAACAATCAAGATTCGGTACCTCCTCCCCACTCTAGGCCCATTGCGCCAATTGATACAGCTAGCTAAGACAACAATCTCAGACTTCAATTACAAGGCGAGCTCAAATCCAAAACCGATGCGCCACGGTTATACAAGGGAGTCCTCCACGGCGTCTCCACCGTCTACAAGAATGAAGGCATGAAAGGTCTCCTCCGTGGTCTCAACTGCGCCGTACGTTCTGAAATCCCCTTCCTCCCCCCTACACCTCTCCACCATGATCCCGCCCTAACACACCCCGGTGAACAGTACATCTACCAAATGACCCTAAACGGCTGCCGCCTCGGTTTCTACGAGCCAATCCGCACGCACCTAAACTCTCTCTACCTACACCAGAACATCACCTCTTCCCACGACCCGACCTCCACCTCTCTCCAAAATCTTCCCATCAACATCATCTCCGGCGCAACCTCCGGCATCCTGGGCGCCGCGGCCGGCTCCCCCTTCTTCCTCGTCAAAACCCGCCTCCAGAGCTTCAGCCCCTTCCTCCCCGTCGGCACCCAGCACCATTACGCCAACGCCTTGGACGGCATGCGCCAAATCTACACCGCCGAGGGGATCCGCGGTCTCTACCGCGGCGTAGGCCCCGCCATGGTGCGCACAGGCTTCGGCTCCTCCGTGCAACTCCCCACCTACTTCTTCGCCAAGCGCCGCCTGGTGCGGCATCTAGGCATGGAGGAGGGCCCCGCGCTGCATTTGTTGTCTTCGACCGCGAGCGGGTTTGTGGTGTGCTGTGTGATGCACCCGCCGGACACGGTGATGAGTCGCATGTATAACCAGACGGGGAATCTGTACTCGGGCGCCTTGGATTGTTTGTTCCGCACGGTCAAGACGGAGGGCTTGCTCGCGGTTTACAAGGGGTTTTTTGCGCACTTGGCGAGGATTTTGCCGCATACGGTTGGTTATCCCCTTTTTCCATTGTCTCAATTGGGGGTTGTGAACGTCAGAATCTATGGGGTTTTTGTGGGCTAACGTTTTGTCTTGACAGATCTTGACACTTTCGCTCGCCGAACAGACGAACAAACTCATGCGCAGGTTCGAGGACAGGATCCTTCCGGACAGGGTTAAGGAGAAGATTTAAGAAGCGAAACAAAACGGAAACCGCTGGATACCACCGTCCGGTTGAAGGCGCAGCGGGCGTAACGATGGAGGGGCCTGTTATGATGGGGGAACCGAGCAGGGAAAGCAAAGAGGCTATAGTGGGGGCCTTGGATTAATTGCGATTTCAATACGAGGAAGAGCGTGGGATCGAAAAGCGAAACTTGCATTTTCTGGGCGCAAGACGCATGGCATTCGGGTGGGGGGGGTGGGGTTCGGTTTGCCGTTTAGCGGTATTCAGTTGTCCAAGCTGCTTGTATATATGGACGATATTGCTGCAGATGACGGATGGAGGGTTTGGTGCAAGGTAAAGGAGGACTGTGGCTCAGCTGGATGGGACGACCACGGCGGTAGGTTGGCTGGTGAAAGGGCGTCTATGTAGAAGACCGTAGAGATAGATGAAAGCGATGCCTCTCCTCCAGACGAGGGGCGTCTAAACCCATGTGCCCCAAAAGCCCCATGTGCCCCCAAAAAACCCACTTCCAAAACATAACTTAAACTTTCTTCATACGTGGGGGTATTCTCTACATGATGGCGATGACAAAACACGCTGCAAATCAAGTTCCGCTGTAGGCACAGTGCATTGCAAGCATATCTCAACCCCAGCGCCTTCGCTTGCACCTATTTCTTAATCCAGGGGTATATGTTCGACCACCACCCATCCAGGAAATGCGTGACCGATATACAATAAGACATGGGGGGTATGTGTACGTGAAGATACGAGAGAGAAACAAAGATCGATTATGCGCCCGTCGGGTCGCCCCGTCTGTAGGCTGGGAGGTGCGTATTCCAATCCGAGACAGATGGTGGCGGGGATGCTGGGCTTCGATCGGGTTCGAGGAAGAGGGAAGCGGGAGTGAGTGAAGGACGTCCTTAGATCGAGGACCAGGCTTGGTGGTAAGTGCGGAGGACTAAGATCCAATCAGTAAAAGAAGGGAGGCGTGGCATGGGCAGGACTGCAAGACACGGCGGGGTGGAAGACATGAACATACCAGATAGCAACTGCGCCTGCGTCGACGCGTCCTCACACGCACACTGCAGCGCCGACCCCTCGCCGTGATCCATCACAACACCTGCTCACCAGTCAGCATCTCCCTCACAACATCCCCGCACTACCACATCGCCACCTTGCCCAACTCCACAAGACAGAAAAGGTAGCTGAAAAGAATGAAAAGAACGAAGGTTAAGGCTCGACTCACTATATGGCAACTCCATAACCTCGACATCCGGCACATACGGCGCGCCAAACTCCCTGAGCGGCCACCGCCTCACCTGGCCCTGGACAGCCTTACTCTCGTTCGCCTTGGCGACGCTAAAGACCAGGTTACCGTGGCTGTCGATGTCCAGCCGCCGCCGCTTCCACAGCTGCCATGTAGTCAGCACGCGCTTTCTTTTCTCCTGTTCGTCATCATTGCCAGTGGTTGTTGCATGTGCAGTCTGGCCATTGGTACCGGTAGGAAGAGTAGTGGAGGTGAGTTGACGCACCAGGTTATCCGGAAACTGGACGTTGAGATCACCGAGCTGGATCGGCGGGGGCACGTCCTTCGACATGGCGGTGCTGCTGCTCATTTTCCGGCCACCATTGCCATCCTTGCCGTTGGCGGTCGGGGGCCTGGGAAAAGCCTCGAAGGCGGATGAAGGGATGGGCGGGCTCATGACGCTACTGTGCGTGACGACCGGGCTGGAGATGTCGGGGACGTAGTCGGCCGTGCTGTCGCGTTTCCTGTTCCTGTTGCCGTTCTTGTCTTTCTTGGCCTTGGTGGCGTGCGAGGAGCCGGTGATGGCGCCGCTCATGCGCTTGAAGAAGCGCGACGTGCGGCTGCTCGATTTGGAGACTTCGGATTCGTCCGAGAGGAAGGAGGAGGGCGACATGGGTCTGTTTGCCGCTGGGGTTGGGGCTGCGTTGCCCATGGGTGGGCTGTGGGATTCGTTCTTGCTGCGGCGCATGGTGATCGATTTGCGGAAACTGTGGTGGTGGACGTCGTCGACTGAGCCTCGGGTCGAGGCCGGGGACATGCCTCCATCGCGGCCTACGGGGGAGAGAACGTCGGAAGAGACAATTGAGGCGCGGTGTTCGGCTGGTTCGGAGGCTTTTGGTGGCGGGACGGAGTCAGTGATTAGAGGGGCAAGGGGTGGGAGTTCGGTTCGAGACGCTGTTGCACGCTTGTGGCTGATCACCAGGGGAGACGGGTACAAGCCCGAATCGCTGGTTGGTGAAAGTGGTGCATGTTCATCTGCTTGAGCGGACCCAGGCCGTATAATGCGAGCAGTGACCGATACGGAATCCCGGTGGGTGGTTGGATCTCGCTCGACCGTGTAGACTGGTTGGGTTTCGGTCGGACTTGCAACTCCCTGCGGAATATGACCATTTGTGGCCAGCGTCAGCTTTTTCCGTTGGGATGCACGCGAAGACGCTCTCGATTCGGATGGTTCCCGTAGAGACGTCTTGCGCACAGCCACAAAACCAAGCGAGTTCGCATCAGGGGAGAGGGGAGAAAGAGGTGAGACGCTCGGAGGGGGACTAGCCTCCCGAGATACAACTCTTTCATTCAGCGCCTGAATCCGTTTATACAAACCCGACGAGACTTGCGATCGATTTCGAATTAGTTTTGGCTCGGCATTCTCCTTCTCCTTTTCCGGCTCAAGGGCCATGGTCGCCGAGAGGGAATGAGAACGATTGACCCCCGGTGACAAGCGATCAGCAGTACCGGTCATCTTCTCCAACGTGAGTGGGTCGGATTTGGTTCGCTGGATAGTAATGGACTGAACAGAAACGCCCGATTTGCCTGATCTGCCTGATTTTGCGGAATTGACGGAATTGGAACTTGGGCGGCGAGGAAAGAACGGTGTAGCTGGCGATTTCGTCACTTGCACGGGCTTCGCTTCCTCGAATGTTGCGCTCCGTAGTTCTTCCATCAACTCATCGTCGGAAGAGAAAATGTCGTTGTCGTCTTGATGCTCCGGATCAACAGTAATATGAAGCGGATCAACCAATCCACGGCGCTTCTTCTGCAGTTCAGTGGGTTTCTTCGGCGTCGTGAAGGAGGGTTTCGGAGAAATTCCCCGGATAGAGGAGACGGGAGATGCTCTCACTGATTCCTCATCCAAGGGAGATATAGATGGAGATTCGACGATTGGCTCATCGTCGTGATCATGCGCGACTGGAAGCGAACCATCGCCCATGACAATGGTAGGGAGAGGGGATATCGGCGGCTTTTGTACGTCCATCGGTGGCAATGGACTGTAGATTTGAGCTCGACCAAGCGTGGGACTATCCATGTCTTCAATAGTTTGAGGTTGCTCAAATATTGGAGTTGTCTCAGCGCTGATCCTTAAGGTACCCTTA
This sequence comes from Zalaria sp. Him3, assembly GCA_027923365.1. Taxonomy (NCBI): domain Eukaryota; kingdom Fungi; phylum Ascomycota; class Dothideomycetes; order Dothideales; family Zalariaceae; genus Zalaria; species Zalaria sp. Him3. The sequence goes on along the minus strand of BPUN01000012.1, from coordinate 632,729 downwards.
CTGTTAGGGCGAGAGATATTCTCAGGCTCTTCAGTGTTCACATCTTCTAGCTGCGGTCGCTCTTGCTCTTCAGGTACAGTCTGTGGGACTGGTACAGCAGGCGCAATTGGCGAGGTTGGTGAGTTCTGGGCTGAATTAGGTCGGCTGTTATAGACCATCGCTATCCCCGAGTCTACCTTGTTTGGCAAGGCCTTTGGTTGCTCGCCAACTGCTGGGTTGGAAGCCTCCAGTACCTCTTCTTGTTGTGGCACTTTCGGAATTTCTGCCGTACTCATGTCCTGGACTTCTGACTGTATCGCCTTGTCTTCTAATTTACGAGATTTCTTCATCTGCTTCTTCCGCAATTCTGCGGCTTTCATCAACCGAAGCTTCTCAGGAGTCATTGCTGACTTGCTAGTTTTAGTACTCTGCATAGTCTTCGAACTTTGCATAGAGCGCTGGCTACCTCGTGAGCCTGGACGTGGTATATGTAGCGGATCATCCGGGATTGGGGGTGGCTCAGGAAGAGGCGCAAATTCTGGTAGAGATGCTATTCTTGGCGGTGCCGCTGACACTGGTCTTGAGTCCTCCGCTTGCTGTGCCTTGAAATGATATCCAGCCGGTAGCGCAGAAACAGGTCTTCCTGCACTCGCGATATTAGACCTTCCATGGCGGTCGGTCAACGCTACCGGCCTCGGACCGAGCTTGATCTTTGGTTTGGGCATATACTGATCAAACGTGTAGTAGTCCATAGGCGGAGACGTGGCGCTCAGGGAGGGCGAAGTTGGTTGCTCCTCGCTCATTCTTACAGATTCCGTATCTGGAGCTGAGGTCTCCGTTGGCGCGTACTCTGTCAATGACGGACTGAGAGACGTCACCGACCTCTGGCCCTGTTCTTCCCGGACTAGGAATTGTGATATTGAAGACTTTGGTTGTTGGGGCAGAGGATCGTCCTTCAAAGCCGGGACTGCTGCCGAGGCATTCGCAAGCGCAGCGAGACGCCTACCTGATGAGCGTCTGTCTGTGGCAGGTCTTCGAGCAGTCGGAGGTGGGGAAGTCATGCCCTCCCGCGTGGCCTTTGGTGAACCACCTTCCTCTGTATCTTCGCTGATCTCGTCGAGCTTGTTGGTAGAGATGGCTGGCGATGCTGTGTGTAAAGGGAACGCTGCGGCCAAAGATGTGTCGTTCAGATCCTCTCCAGACGTTATTTCCAACAGTGTCTCGTATGGGGTGAATTTATCTAGGATATCCGAGAAATGCACGGTTGTGCGCGCTGTAGTAACCATCAGCTCTGTGCAGCGTCTCTGTCTTGCCGAATTCCTCCTACCTTGCAACAATCTTGATGTACCCTCCGGGATGTATTTGATCAAGACCTTCCGCCGCCGGTATATTATCAAGCCGTACACAGGTGACTTCTCTTCATACTGTATTAAGGCGTTTCTTGCTTCCGTGACGCCAGCGGTTCCATGATCCAGGATTTCAACAGTGTCGCGCGATGAATACTTGAGAAGGAACCTGTACAAAGCTTCAGTACTGTGCGCGTGAAGCTTCCTGACAATCTGCGCTGTTCATTCTTACCATCCTCCTGGCTCAGTTAGCACCGAGTTGTATACTCCGGTAAGCTCTGGATTATCCAAGCCGTTCAATGACATTTTGGTCTTCCTTAGCCTCGCCTGATAGCGACGGAGACTTCTTCGTCTTCAATCGATCCAATTCTTTCACGCGCTTTGATCTTCAGGGGTGCGCGTTATGCTCTGCGGGGTGCGCGTCCGAGACCGTTATACTATGACCTCGAATCCGTATCGCGTCCATGCGCGGGACCGTTATCCGGCGTTTCCCTTGTCAGCCATGAGTTATAAGGCGAGACAATAGCGATTGAAGAGAGGGTGAGACTGGTACAGTCAAGCGTGGGGAAAAGTAGGAAAAGCAGGCAAGCTGGGTGCGGTGGCCATATGCAAGTCACTGCAAGGGCTTCGGCATGTCCTAGTTTCCCCCCAGGCGCAAGACCAGCTGGGGAGCCCCAAAAGTCCGATATCAAAAGTCCAACCAATCATCGATCGTTCCCGCCGCTTTCTTGCATAGCCGTCGCCAATCCCTCTCCTGAAACCCGGACGCTTGTGGCTTACCTTGCCGAACATGGCCATTGTTCTTCCACTTGCGGCCGGTCGCACGTGGTCAAGATATATCGTGCTCGTCATTATCATCGTGCACTATGCAGGGAACGCTGGAACCAATCTACGTGAGCACACCTTTCACCAGATCTCTGGAGAGAGCAGGGCATATCCATGAATAATGCCACGAAGAAACGCCATCTGGAGCCTAAACATAGCGCCAGAGGCACGATCGCCATCGCCCATCTCGCCGGACTGGAACCCAACCAGCGCTCAGATCCCCTGCGAGGTCATCCTCTCCGCAACCGTTAGCTGTAGGGCCGGTTTTATCGATTTCCCATTCATGTTTCCGGCGCTGCATACATGTAACTTGTACTACTAGACGCGAATTCCTGTATATGTACAATTAGGTGAGCTTATCCAACTTTGCATGAACCACGGCAGAGACAACAAGGCACCAGCGAAACGGAGTATTTCTTCTAGAATCCTAGCCTCCAGCCATGTCTGACATGCGCAAGCCGCAACGAACCTGGGCTGCTTTGCCGTGCCGTCTGACTGCGTCGGAGCATTTTCGCGTGTTCGCGCGGCCGCGCCCGCTTCGCTTTAGCTGACGGCAGGGCAGCTCCGCATTTGGCAATTGGAGCTCTCATGCGGCTCTACCTTATCAAGCTACCAAAACCCAGCCTCTACCATCATCTCACATATCATACCAGTGACTGGTGTTTTCAATTGTACCAACAATTCTCAGCTTAAGAAGTGGTTCGGTGCAAGCAACATGTCTACCTTAACACTCCCCTCAATAGACACCCTCCCCACCCTCTCCACAGCCGAACGCGCCGCAGTCCTCGACCTCCTCTTCGAACCCAGTACCGCCCTGCACACTCTGTCCGTCGAGCTGCTCCAAACCCAGACCTTCCCATCCTACGATGATCTAATCGCAGCAATCGGCAACCAACTCTCCGCCCTCGCCGACTCCACCTCGACCTCCGACACACAATGGCTCGAGTCAATCCTAGGCTCGCATCCCCGGCTCGGCGCGAAGAAAGTCGAGAGCGCGCAGAGTGCAGCCGAGCAGGCACAGCTGCAAGGCGGAGGCCAGGAAGCGGAGCAATTGACAAAATTAAATGAAGAGTATGAAGCCAAGTATCCGGGTCTGCGATATGTGGTGTTTGTGAATGGGAGGAGTCGGAAAGTCATAATGGAGGATATGAGACGCAGGATCGATGCGGGCGATGTCGGGGCGGAGAGGAATGCTGCTATCACGGTAAGCGAAGGATGATGGGGTATTGGAGGGCAGATTGTGGGATGGGCGGGCTAATAAATGTATAGGCTATGTGCCAGATTGCGGCAGACCGCGCGAGGAAGCTGGAGCCACAAATCACCGCTTAAGCTACACCTGCGAATCGTTCTCGTGCATGGCCGCGGTGCTGTCTAGTCGACGACGTTGGGAGTCCGAGTCGGAACAGAGAGCTCAGAAGGACTTCTACATCCCCTGGGCATCAGTATTACTGTGCGACTCAGTCAGCATGCAGAACGCTGCGTAGGCCTTCGTGTCGGTATTGGCGTGTCCCGTGTTGCCGTACTGCTTTCCACGTTTCAGAACGTGCTAGGCGGCTACTTAGAGTGGGAAGAGGGGCGGAGAAGACAGGGGAAGACCGAGCAGTTTGCGTAGAGGGCAGTAGGGAATGCAACTGCGCGCAACGAAGAGGTTGACCGGTGCCCTCACTGCGACGTGGTATTTACCATCAAGCTAGTCACGTTAATGGTGGGAAGAACAGTCTAGAGTCTTTGTGCTTGTTGGTGGACAACTCAGACGCTGCAGACGAAGGACCAAGTATAGTCTCTAGCGATGGTTTGATACGGTGTACGTGACTATGTACTGTCTGCAACAAGACTTGAGAACACAGTCGTTATCATGTTGCCACTGTACCTTAGTTAAAGAGTCAACGGATAACGAGCAGTAGTGTTTGCTGGCAATAAGTAACTGATCGGCAGATTGGTCGACATCCTCAGCTTGAACCCCACCTCTAGTCCTCTACGGTCAATTACCAACTTTGTTTCTCTATCTAACTTACATCAACCACCCTCATGGTACAAGACACAATCTCATGACCCGGGAAATTGCATCCATCCTAAAGAAATGAAAACTTGAAAATCCAATGGGCTTCTCTTTGTCGGAGACTGAGCAGGTGGTACAGGACCGTATCCCTGGCACAAGGTCTGTCGCGTCCAGAAACTTTACCATAAGGTACCTTGATAGCGAGCGGCAGATGCAGCATGCCCTGCAGATAAGGTCCGAGGCATGGGATACTGGGAGTTACTCCACGTACATGCAACCTACTGCCCCATTCCAAGCTTTATCTGCTATCACAGCCAAGGCACCCCATGTCAAGTCCATACCTTATGCATGCAGGTGCGTGGCAGGCGCCTACTGCATGCGACTTGCCTATACCCTCCAATTACAGAAGGCAGATCAATCAAGCTACCGATAATTCCATCGCTCAGTATCCCAGACAGGCAGCTCTGTACACCCTTGTCTGCCATACCCATAACACGGAAGGATCTGGCCAACATCGCACAGCGTGTCTTCGCAGAGACAATGATGCCTTCGGCCAAGCTTATCAGAAGTCGCTCTGATGCATGCACTCGTCCAACTGCAGGCAGGACTCCTGGCCAGGAGGATAGGTAGGTTTATTTATGAAGTACCCGTTGCCCATGTAAGTGCATTTCCGCATCTTGCTCTATACATCGGGTGGTGAGTTGCTCCCCGCTCTTGAGCAAGTAGACATTCTCTCGTATCTCTATATCTCTGCGTATTGAGCCAAACTCGAGCCAAGATGCCGTCAAATGGAAAGCAGGTCGAGGAGCTCGCAGTCTATCACACAGCAGACAGTGAAGGCTCCCCAGGAGCTGTTGGTTCGATAGAAGAACGTGAAGTCTTCGGAGATGACAAAAACCATCAGGTCAGTGGCCTTCAATTAGCTCTGGCCGAGTCGCAATGTTTCCGGGGCTAATGATTCCAAGATCAAGTACCGCACCTTATCATGGCCTTTCGTTGCCATGATCATGATCACCGAGATCGTGACAGGCGGCACTCTGACACTGCCTCAAGCACTTGCAGTCGTCGGCATCGTGCCCGGTCTAATCCTCATTATCTTCTGTGGTGTTTTTGCCCTGTTCACCAGCTTGATTCTCATCGACTTCAAGATCAACCATCCCGAGGTCCACAACATGGGCGACGCAGGCTACATCATCTTCAAGCCCTTTGGTTTGGGTGCCGTAGGTAGGGAAGTCTTGTCATTTGGGTAACACACCCCGCTATCTCGTGCCCCTCGGCCTCTATCCAACTGACGCGTGAGCAGCACTCTACTATTCGCCATCACCGCCGTCGGTGCTACCGCACTGCTCGGCCAAGAAGCCCTCACCACTCTCTCGTCCAGCAAACTCTGCCTCATGCTCTACACGGGCATATTCAGCATTCCTATCCTCCTCTGTGCGCTTCCCCGCACCCTCAACACGGGGTTTTCTTGGTTCAGCATGATTGCCTGTTTCTCCGTCTTCATCGCCTGCATGGTCGCAATGGCAGGCTCAGCCGTCGAGCCCACCCCAAACAGAGTCATTTCTGTTACAGTGCCCAGTAACTTCTACACCGCCTTCCTGTCGATTACCAACCCCGTCATTGCGGTGAGTATAGAGGGTCCCTACCTATTCAGCAAAGGCTAATGTTTTTTGCAGTACGCAGGCCACTTCATGTTCTTCCCGCTGATCTCAGAGATGCACACACCGCGCGATGCCAAGAAAGCAGCATGGTGTCTGCAGACGTTCGCCACCGCCTTCTACGCCGTCTTCGCCGTCGTGACTTACTGCTACCTCGGATCCGATGTCCAGAATCCGAGCCTTCTGTCGTTGAGTCCTAAGTGGGCGAAGGCGGCATGGGGGCTTTTCTTGCCGAACATTCTCATCGCAGGAAGTCTGTATAACCATACGGCGGCCAAGATTGTGTTCGTGAGACTATTTAGGGGTAGCAAGCATTTGCATGACCACACGGTTACGGGCTGGCTGGCGTGGATTGGTCTCGTGCTGCTGATGAATGCGGCGGGGTTCGTGCTAGCTGTTGGTGTACCTGTAAGCGCATCCTCCATCTTCGTGGCCGCCGACAAGGCCAGACGAGATATGCACGTCCATAGCTAACACTGTCCAGATCTTTGCCTACCTCTGCGGCATCGCAGCCGCTTTGTTCGCATCATGGTACACCTACGGTCTCGCCGGCGCTTTTTGGTGGCATGACGTTTACTACCTTGAAGGTGGTTGGCCTGCGTTAAAACGACGCTGGTTCATGTTTGTTATTGCTATCTTGACGATTTTGGCGGGAGCTTTCATCTGCGTCGCTGGTCTATATGCGATCATTACGAGTTTGGTGATTGCGTATGCGGATGGTAGCGTGGGTCGGCCTTTCTCTTGTTGAAGGGTGGTTGATTGCTGGTGCGTGACGTGGGTGATAAGGTACCTGGTACCTATAGATTGCTTGGTCCTTGTTGTAGACATGTGCCCCACAGCAAGTAGGGCAAGCACACTGAACGTTCGAGAGCGCATACAAACTCCCATGTTACATGTTATATGAAGAATTGATCGTCGGGCATTGTGATAAATTGATAATCATAAGGGCGTATACCGCCAAGGCCTTAGTGCATTTGACTAAGAATCAACTTATAAGCTCAAGGACATGACTCGTCGGAAACTCTAGCCCCTGCTACGTGACCCGACCTCGAGAGCTCCAAGCCTCATCAGTTTCACCTTCAAGTGCACCTCATTCTACGCCTACAGACAAGCCAGGCGCATCCTAATAGCTGCCTGCTGCACGTTGCTATCTTATGTACTGATCTAGTAATTTACTGATCAGTCCCCTCTGTGCTTTGTCGATCGACCTCCTCACAACCGCCAACATGATTTCCGGTTTCAGCGAATGGGCGACGTCCGCGCAATTGATCGAAACAGCAGGTCTTGAGCAGTTGAAAGGCGCTACTCTCGCTATCGAGGCGGACGATTTCATCAACACCTTGCTCGGCACTACGCCAACCACCGAGCCACTTCTACCAGCCCTGGGCGGTCTTCCATTCGCCCTTGAGACTCAAGTCCGTAGCGTGCTGAACCACTGCAAGGAGCACGAGATCAAGCCCGTTTTTGTATTCAACGGGCTTAGCGCCAATGGACAGGAAACGAAACTCCAGAAGGCATTGAAGGCGTCCCAGGGTATTTCCTCAGCTTGGGACTTCTATACCGCCTCCGATCCTGAGAAGGCTGTTGCTGAATTCGGAAAGTCCGGTACGGCGAAGCGCAGTCTCTATGAGAGAGAACTAATCCACTAACTCATTCAGGTGTCTTCGATGCTGACAATATATACCGCTATTTCCAAAGCTTCTTCCGGCGGGAGAAGGTTGACTTCATAGTCGCGCCTTACAGCGCATGCGCGCAGGTAAGATCAACACCCTCTCGCCCGGGTCTCAAACAAAGCTCATGATACTGCAGCTTGCTATCATGGAAGGCACAGACTTTGCAGACGCCGTGCTTGGATCCTCAGAGATCCTCATGTTCAATGTCGAGAAGGTCATCCTCAAGGTCGACTGGGAAGCTGCTTCATTCGCGTGGGTAGTCCGTCGATCCTGCATGGACAAGCTCGGCGTCACCTCCACAAGCCAGTTTGTGGATGCCTGTCTCCTGGCCGGCTCTTCTTTCCTCCCCACATTGCCACATCTGGAACAGGACGTGCCCCTCACGCCTCGCCCTCCAAAGATACAGGCAGCTGCCGACTTGTTGAAGCGCACGAATCAAGACGGAAACAGCATCTGCTTACAGTACCAAGACGATCCAGCAATGCAATCACCAAGCTACCTCGAGCGCTATCAAAAAGCATACCTTTCAGTCAAGCATCACGTGGTCCTGACTCCGGATGGCAAAGTCGAGTGTCTGAGCAAGGACAGCGTGCCAAGCGATGTACACGCCTTCATCGGCCAGAGGCTTCCCGATGAGGTATACGCATACTTGGCTCGCGGTGTCATCGGGCCACGCGTTCTCACATGGAGGACTGCTGGTGAGATTGTCGAGAGCCCGCCTCTTGACGGAGGCATGTCTGCTGCATATCACGAGCTTGTTAGGGACGGACTCGTGCCACTGCGGTCTTCTGCCCTCGCCCTCCTCTCCTACTCCTTACACCGCTTCTACCAGCATACCGACGTGACCCTCCGCCTCTGGTTCAACCAGGATGCGCCGAAAGCACTGAACATTTCAAGCACAGACGACCCCAAGGGAACTATCAGCAACTGGAATGTCAGATCTAAGGCCATTCAAGGAAAGGCATCATCAGTACGTCCATATCATAGCCGATACCCATGTTTATGGTGCTAATTTTGACAGACCGATCCGTCGACCGTTGCCTTCGCCTTGACCACCCTTCAAGACACTTCGTTTGCAGAAGACTCCAAGAAGTCTGCGCCGGGCAAGAACTTCACCCCTCTCCGCCACCAAGACGAGATCCGTGCCAACGCACTTTGGAGGTTCCTCCAACTGCGTGGCTTTGTAGGTCCTGATCACCGCCTGACTGCACTTGGCACAAGCCTGCAGAGCACTCTGGCTGGTATCCCCGACCCAGAGTTCGAGGAGCCAGTCGTGCTCTCCCTCGAGATGCTGCGCTTGAACTTGCTCAATGCTAACTCAATGTTCCACACATACGGCGGCGCACCCATACGCGGCAGCGATATCGACAAGCGTAACACTCTCCTGGTCAGCAGAGTCGCCTGTCTTTTGAGACTCAGACATAAAGACATCGGATACACTGGGCCGCTGAGTAGGCATCTGCTGGCTTATCAATGTATGATCTCAGCTGTTCGGGGAAGCCTGCGAGACTTACTGGAAATGAGTTTGTGCACGATGCTTATCAACGGCCACGTTGCCCGTGATCTGCCTCCACAAGAACTGGCCGACGTCAGCTTCAGGTATGGACGTCCCTCGTTCGGGTTCTCTTCACGACTTTGCTAACTTGTCAGTCTTCCGTTCGTCAGAGATACCGATTGCGCCCTCGGCATTGCGGTTAAGAGCTACCTTGACGAGCTTACCACGCACGACAAGCCGACCTCCCAAGAAGCCCGCCAGAGCGTGATGGAGAACGGCATGCGTGCCTGGTTTCCACACGCCGTGGACCTTCCTGGAGATCTGCAGAGGGCATTCGCCTTGTGGGATGCTGTACGTCCATCCAAATGCCTCTACTCGAGTCGTACTGACTGTCATTGCAGGTCTTCAAGCTTGTTCAGAACGTGCCGACGACCGTGGTGTCGGACAAGGACAGGAAGTTGTGGGAAGAGGTCAACGTGTGGCTCGCTGAGAGGAGGTAGAAACGCCTCACCTCCTGCTTGCACTAGTACCTCTGCTGCGATTATGATACCCATGCCATTGAGAAACAAAAGTACTCTCCTCGACGGCGGGCCAGCCTTGCACGACGACAAAGATCTCATAGCAACGTAATTGCTAAATACTGCTGCGAAAAATGCAAAATGGCTCGTCTTCACAACTGGTTTCCTCATATGTCTTGCTACATGACAACGCTATATCCAGGTTCCTTATGCCGCCAATGCGAATTCTACCCCTTCCCTGTATGCAACCAACAACCCACCTGCCTTCATTCACCCCAATCACTTCCCCACAGTCAAAAACAACCGATCTCCCACATCCCCCAACCCAGGCTTAATCATCCCCTTCTCATCCGTCTCGGCATCCACACCCCCAACCCACACCTCCACCCCTTCCCTCCACGTCTCCGCCACCCGTCCCAGCCCCTCCGCGCTCGCCAACACACAGCACACAATGATCTTCTTGACGCCCCAATCCTTCAGCGTGTCGATGGCGGCGCTGGCGGTGGCGCCGGTCGCGATGATGGGGTCGAGGAGGAGGGCGAGGTCGGAGACTGGAGAGGGAGAGGTGGTGGAGTCCGAGGGCCGGTGGTACGGCAGGTTGTTGTAGTATTCGACGGGCTGTAGGGTCGATTTTTCGCGGTACATGCCTAGGTGGAAAATTGGGACTGGGTGGGGGAGGAGGGATTGGAGCGCTGTGGGGGGGATGGTGGTTAGTTGGTTGCTTGCGCGAGTGGGGTGGGGAGGGGTTGGGGGAGGGTGAAGACGAACCGTCTACCATACTCAGGCCTGAGCGCAGGATCGGTACCAGTGAGATTTGGGTCGGCGTGATGGAAGTCGTCGTGTATTCATAGCCCAGGGGGGACTTGTCCTAAACACCACCATTTCCCAGTCAGCCATTTGCAAGCGGTCGATGCTGGCCTCGGACTTGGAAAAAGAAGGATAGGAAACTACCTTGCCGCTTTCGACGGTCTCGAGACCGCTGGCGAGGGCTTCACAGCCGATTATGGTCGCGATCTCGTGGATCAGTTGTTTCGTCTCGCGGGCGTTAGTTGCATGTGATCGCAGCTGGGAGAGCTTGGCGCGGAGGCAGGGATGCTGGGAGATGTGCACGTTTGGTGGGGAGGTTGTCATTGCTGCTGGATGAAATGGACGAGGGAAGGAGGAGGGAGAGGAATTGGTACACGAGAAGAGAGGATAGAAACAGAAGATACGGTGTCTGGAGCAAACATGGTGTGAGTAGGTAAGGTGCCGCTGTTTACCTCATGCTGGCTTCCCCACCTCAGATAGGCCAGGATCCAGATAAGCGATAAGGGTAAGCTTGCTAAAATATGCCAAGCCATGCAATGCATGTACCGGCCCGGGCCGTTTGAATGCAAACAATAGCCGATGTCCGATGCGCATCCGTGAAACACCACCGCCAAACAACCACCTGGGTTTAACTATAACATTCGGCCTCATGCGCAGCCAATTGGCACCGCTAGGTTCGTGCTCGTGATGAGGCGGCCGTATGTCCGGAGCACCTTCTTCCTCGGCGGCTACTGAGCCCAAGTCTTCAGGCTCATCTAGACCAGCCCGGCCTGTGTCAATTGACAGTGGTAGCAAGAGAGCGTCATGGTATGAGCAACAGCGCAGCCAGCCCAAGGCACCTAGGATCGTGAGCGGACAGAGCGCACATGCGCCCGAGTTGGTCACTTCAGCGAGTCCATACAATGACGAACCGCAATCTCCGGAGGAAGGCCTGGCGAAGCAGAAGCGCTTCTACCGACCGCAAAGCGTGGGCAGTGTACGGCTAGAAGAGCAGAGGTCACGAGAAGGGAGGAGAGAAGAACGGCCCGCCAATCGCCGCGACAGCCATGCAAGCCGCCAGACGACGCGCTCGTCGCAGGAGCAGAACCTCACCGAACTCGCCGCGCCGGACCCAGTGCAAGATCGGGAACAGCGGGGATACCACCGCGAGGATTTCCTGGAGGAGGCGGGAGAGGAGGAGGATGTGCCAGACTATGCGCAACCGCCGCCGGACTTTGGGCGCGGGAGAGGACAGGGCGAACCACCGCGCAATGCAAGACGACAACGAGCTTCGGAGTTCGCAACCCAGATCTACATCTATTCGTACCTGATCTTCTTCTCCATCCTCGGCACGCTCGCCCGCTTGGGCGTACAGTGGCTCACATTCTACCCCGCCGCACCGGTCGTAACACCCGTGCTATGGGCCAACTTCAGCGGCTCGCTAATCATGGGATTTCTGTCCGAAGACCGGCGCCTCTTCCGCGACGAATGGGGCGTATCGCGCAAAGACGTGGACGTCGAAAAGGACGCGGAAGCATGGGGCAAGAACCACGCCAAAGTGAAGAAGACAATCCCGCTCTACATCGGGCTGGCGACCGGCTTCTGCGGCTCCTTCACCTCCTTCTCCTCCTTCATCCGCGACGTCTTCCTCGCGCTGTCCAACGATCTGCCATCGCCCGTCAACCACCCCAACCCAGCCGCCACAAGCACAACCTACAGCACTCCCCGCGCCCGCAACGGCGGCTACAGCCTCGAAGCCCTGCTCGCCGTCATCATCCTCACAACCACTGTCTCCATCTCCGCCCTCACCCTCGGCGCCCACTTCGCCCTCGCCCTCGACCGCCTCACGCCCACCCTCCCCTTCGCCTTCACGCGCAAATTCCTCGACCGCCTCATCGTGCCCCTCGCCCTCGGCTCCTGGCTCGGCGCCGTCCTCCTGTGCATTTTCCCGCCCGACCGCCCCTCCGGCCCCGTCTCCAAGGGCGTCTGGGACCACGAGACGTGGCGCGGCGACGCGCTGTTCGCGCTGTGCTTCGCGCCCTGCGGCTGCATACTGCGCTACTATGCCAGTCTCAAACTCAACGCGATACGCCCCTCGTTCCCGCTCGGCACGTTCGCGGTCAACATCTTCGGCACCGCCGTGCTGGCGATGTGCTACGATCTCCAGCACGTCTCCCTCCTCCCCAGCAAGGGCATGGTTGGGGGTGGCAGGGTGGGGTGTCAGGTGCTGCAGGGGGTTATGGATGGGTTTTGCGGTGCCTTGACGACGGTTAGTACGTGGGTTGCTGAGTTGAAGGGGCTGCGGAGACGGCATGGGTGGGTTTATGGGGGGTGCAGTGTGGGTGTGGCGTTGGGGGTTTGTGTGGTGGTTATGGGGAGTGTGAGGTGGACGGTTGGGTGGACTAGTCCTGCTTGTGCGAGTATGAGGTCGACGGTGTAGGGGGGTTTGGGTTTGAGTTTGGGTTTGTATGTGCGCTGGATTTTAGAACAGGATCTACTGTATGTCTATGGCTTCATACTACGCTGGAACGCTACGAAAGACACCTGCAATCTGCTCTACATGTTCCGTTTCAACCAAGCCAACCAAGCCAACCAAGCCAACCACCCAACCCATCACTCACCCAGCACTGAACCCTTGTTCCAACCCCTTCCCAAGCAACCCCTCCCCAACATCCCTAACCAAATCCTCGACCCCACTCGCCCTCGCAACCCCACCCTCCCTCAACCCCACCACCGTCCCCTTGGCCTCCATAGCCTGACACAGATCCCACACCTCGCCCTCCCTCCTTGCGAAATAAACCAAATACCCGAGCGCGTACAACGCGGGCTTGAGGACCGGATTCACCTCCCCCAATCCCCCTTTCTCCATCTTGCCTCCCTCCCCGCCTTTCCCATTCGCCGATCCCTTCTGCTTCTGCTTCGCCGTCTCGGCTTCCACAGCCAACGTCTCCAGCACCGCGGCCGCAAGCTCCACCTGCACCTCCTCGCTCACCCCCTCCCGCTCCTCCTCGCGCCGGACGCGGTAATTCGCGGCCGCGAGATTGAACGCCAGACTCGCTGCCGCCACCCTTACAGCGCCGTGATCCGTATCGAGCAGACTCTGAGTTACGAGGCGGACTATGATGCCCGGCAGCTGCGAACCGAGTACGGCGCCCGCGCTCAGCGGCGACGAGAACAGGTTGCAGGCCAGCTGGAGGGCGACGAGACGGAGGGCGTACGGCGCGGTGCCCTCGGGAAGAGAGGCGACGTGGGAGAGCAGAGTGGTAGGTGTTGCGAGAGGGGGGTTCTCTTCAGCGAACCAACCGCTTGTGCGAGGGTCTGCGAGCGCGGCACGCGAGAGGTCGTACGCGGTGAATAGTACGCTGAGGTCGAGGACCGACGGCGCTTGACGCGCCCAGGTGGCGATGGCGGGGAGGTCTGGGAGCGGGGCTTCGCGGGCGCCGGACTGTTGACGTTCGGCGAGGAAGGTTTTTAGGGCTGTCACGGCGGGGGAGGAGGCCGCGGCTCCCATTTTCGCGGTCAGTTTGTCGATGGGGGGGATTTTGGGGAAGAGGATGGGGGAGAGGCTGCCGTGTTGGAGGGTTGGGATGCGCAGCTGGGCGTGCGGGTGCGGGGGGAAGGTTTTGGAGAGAAGGAGGCGGACGTTGTTGGTTAGGTGGGCGGGGTCGGCGCCGGTCCATTCGTGTTCTTTGTGCCCGTGCAGGAAGGTCATGAAGGTGGGCGTGGCGCGGATCTTGTATTTGAGGGCGATTGAGGAGGCGGCGTTGATGTCGATCTTGATGAAGGGGACTTTGGGGTGCGAGGCTGCTAGGCTGTCGTAGGTTGGGTAGGCGAGCTTGCAGGGTGCGCAGGTGCTGGAGGTGAAGAAGATGACGGCGCAGGTTTCTTTGGCGGAGTCGAGGAGATTGTCGAGAGCGGGAATGGAGGTGATGTTGTGGACGGTGCCGTGTGCTCCAGATGTCGAGTCGAAGTTATCTAAGTTTCCAGCTATCCTCGTTGCTGGTGTCTGAGCAGCGCTTGCCGAAGTCGCGGTCATATTTGATGCCCTGGAAGACGATGCGGCAGCACCTGCTCTGCCTGCAGGTGGAACATTCTGCGGTGGCACTGGAGCTTGAGTGATCGACCGCATGGAAGCGTCGATCTGTGGCTTCAGCATCTGCCCGAATGGGGTTTGAAGGACAGTCTCCGGCAACGAGGTGATGTGTTCCGGAATACCCTTGCCAACGAGGAACATAGCAAAATCGTTGGTGAAGTTGTTGCAATTGCGGGCAAAGAGATCATAGGACTCTGGCGTGTATATCTTCTTCAACGACTCGAGGTACTCCAGTATCACTTCGAGTGGTAACTGTGTCTGGCCCAGTGGTATTATCTCCATGGGCTGTCCATGATGCGTTGATCCAGGATAGCACGTCTGTACGCCCTGCCCGAAGAAGTACTCGACGCCATTGAAGACCAGTGAGGTGTGGTATACGGCATCGATCTGTACGCCAAGAAGTGATCTGGACATGGTCCGGGCCATGCCTCTTGTGAGATCGTAGACATACAGCTGGACGTCCATATCTCGGGATACTGTCATGGAGTTGTTAAGTCTGAGGACTATGGGAGTGGATTGTTGTCGTGGTGGGCGGCGCAGAGCTGGCGCGTATTGCCACTCGTGAGGCAGGCAACAGTCGCTGCGTCGTCAACCGCGGATAGAATCTTCTCGATTCAGCAGACGATAGGTCGCGTGCACGCTTTTCGGGTATCAGCAGGATGTGATGTACTACAAGGCGTGGCCCAGCTTCAAGTTCTGAAGTGTTTATGGTGTATGGAAATGTTTTGTGCCGGCAACTGAAAATGTACCGTGAGATACAGGAGATGGATTGAAGGCCGCTTGATGGAATAACGTCTAAGCTGTATACTGCATGCGGAAGTCTAAGAGAGTAAAAACAGTGGAAGATTGCTCGGAATAGCCAGAGAGGCACGGGAATCAATATAGGAGCGGAGTATCGTTCATGAGGACCTTACGGTGAATGCAAGGAGGATGAGCATCTACCTACTGTACAGTGGATGGATGGCCTTGGCAACATCTTGATTGGCCCCGGACTTCTTTGCGTCAACCATTTTCGGCCCAGCTTCCATCTTGACGTTAAGGTACCTGTATAATTATTCCTTGCAACACTTTCTTTGGGCACCCTTCACGTTCAAGCCGCCTTACTTTCTTCCTCTTCCTCAGTTATTTTGCCCGAACACAACATGTCGCATCCACAACCACCCAACCGACTTCCAACTGACTCCGAGACGAACCAATACCGGTCCATCGTCCACAATGTCGCACTCGCATCTCTCGTCGTCTGCCCTATCCTCGTCATCCTGCCTCCTCGCAAGTTCGATGCCTACACAATCGGTCTTCTTGGCATGACCGCCGTCTCCGGAAACCACCTCTACAGGGAGCAGACCGGAAGGTCTTTCCTGCAAGATCTCCGCCCGTCCAGCTGGTTGATGCCTACTGGAGAGGCAGCTGACTCGACTCTGCCCACGGACAGAGCGAGGGAGTTTCAGAAGCACATGCAAGCACAGAAGGCGGCGCGGTTGGCTGCCGAGGGAAAGGCTGTGGAGACGGCTGCGGAGACTCCGGCTGCAGATGGACAAAAGCAGGGTGTGCTGGAGCAGGTGTGGATGGGAAAAGAGAAGGAGGGTTGGCAGGCCAAGAGGGAGAAGGAGGTGAAAGAGGCTCTGGCCGAGGGCAAGGGCTATGGCGACATCATCATGGATCAGATCTGGGAAGTCTGGAACTGGGGGAAGAAGGGTGACGAGACCAAGCCGGACGAGAAGAAGTCGTCTTAGGAGGTCAGAAAAGCCCTTGTCTTCAGCACAAGTAAACTCCCGTTGCCATCTTCGGGTATTCCAGGAAGCTTGGGTCATTTGCTCCTCGCACATAGTGCCGACGTGCTAAATCGACGCGGACGAAGAGGCCGCCACCCATGGCAACCGGCGGATGTCAGTTCAAATGCATCCCAGAAATATCCTCAAGCGTAATTGGGTTTGGATGTACACTTTGCCTGCATTTGACCGAGAAACGGTTGCTACTGGACCAAAGGCGGCGTCTTGCCTTTCGGCCAATCCGAAATCCCACGGCGGTCTATTTCTGAATGGACTATACGCTTCTCAAAGCGATACATCTCCCCGCACCGCTCAGAGGATATCGGTCGTCAAGGACCTGAAGCAACGGAAGCACAACTCTTCTCTTGCCATATGTATATTAATCTCATGGACAACAATAATCTGGTGGCCTGGTGCCAGCCCTTTCCGGCAAGGCGCCTTCCCCCTACGCAAATGTAGATTAATCCCGAACCCAAACCATTACCAGGTCAAATCGGCCTTCCCGCATCCTCCAAATGGAGAAGCAAGGCCATCGAGCTCCTGACAGACTGCGCAACAAATAGTCAGCAAGGGTGATACCTGTAATGGAGGCTTTACATACTCCGCTCAGCTCTTTCGAAATGACTGCCAAGGTTCTGTTCCCTCCCAGCAGGATGTATCTCACGACCTTCCACCTGCTCCTGCTTCGCGTGTGCCTTGACCTGGTCTAGGATCAAGTGCTGAGCTACTGATGACCGTTAGTACAGAACTCGAAATACTCATTGTCAGAATGTCTCTGGTGTGACGTACTTGCAGTATTCTTAGAGTCGCCTGCGTTCTGGTCACTAGCCAAGGTAGCAACCCAATCGTCAACATACTTCTTCAGCTCTTCAACGACCCTGCTGTCAGGTTCCACTACATCGTCCCGGATGGAGTATAGATTGCATTGGAAAGCTGTACGAGTGGACGCAATGGGTGAGATAGTCACAGAGACCCACAGTGACTTCCCCGGCATCGTCAAAATACGCGTCGCAGGGAACATGGCGACTTCTTCACGAGGTTGGTCGCCTCCGCTGGCTTGCCATCGCATCCACGGCGAGAGCAGCATCTCTGCTAGCGGGGCGCTCTTCTTTGCGGTGCTTGTGTTGCAGCTGGCTGCGTATTCTATCAGAAGCTGCCCGTCCGTTCGATGGCGTTACTTACCGGCAAGTTTCCAATTCAGTTCTGCATCGACCTGCCACCCAGTGACGAAGCAAGACTTTGCAACTTGAGCATCACGGAAAGCCGGTCTGGCAACTTTTACGTCCTCCAACGGCGTCGCTTCTTTGGAGTCCAGGTTAACGAAGACGAATCCGTGCCTGTCTACATGGGTGTGGATCTCGAACAAGCCATTCTGAGACCTGTCGAAGCCTTCAAGGCCGTCAAATTGTGGTGCCTTGACCAGTTTGCCTTTAGTATCATAGCTCCAGCCATGATACCTGCATCCCAGGACAAGAGATGAGCCGGCAGCTTTCTTAGTCACGGTATACGCTTCTCACGAAGCCTTAGCGAGAATTTTACTGCGACGGGAGTCTCAACATACCCCGATGACGGCAAACATTGTGGAAGCCACGCAGTACGTTGTCCTTGCCTAGGATAATCAGAATTGGGAACCCAGCGGGCTCGAAACTGCGGTAATCGCCGGCCTTCTTGAAGTTGCTGCGATGGGAGATGAAGAGCCAGGATTTGCTGAAGATCGCACGTCGTTCCAGAGCAAAGTACTTCGAAGAAGTCAACCAGTCCTTAGGGAACTCCGACTCCTTCGTGACTTCTACGTCATCCGGGAGGGCCGAGCCTGGG
Source organism: Zalaria sp. Him3 (assembly GCA_027923365.1). Taxonomy (NCBI): domain Eukaryota; kingdom Fungi; phylum Ascomycota; class Dothideomycetes; order Dothideales; family Zalariaceae; genus Zalaria; species Zalaria sp. Him3. The sequence goes on along the minus strand of BPUN01000012.1, from coordinate 614,770 downwards.
TTGCTCTTGTCATCATCTGTCGCATGGGGCTTCTTCGTGACAAGAGCTTCCACAGTCCATTGCTTCTTGAGTCCAGTCGACCGCTCGGAATACTTTCCAAGCAGGAAGGCAAACACTAAGAGAAGAACAACAGCGGGAAACGGCACGCCTTGAATTTCCTCCATCCTCAATGCAGCCAATAAATCTTTACGAAAAGGTTTCTACACGCAATCGACCTTCTTCAGTCGAGCCGGATCGCTGTATTATAATAAGCATCCGGGTCACTGTTATCACGTCTACATTTACTTGGAGATATGGGGTTGATATGCAAGTACGCGATGGATCACCGTTGTTACTTTATCGGGAAGCGGGGCGATCGTTTACTGCTTACGGTATTCTGGTCCCCAGTGCAGCCAGGGTACCTTACCCGTCCCGCAACTCCAACATCACCAATGCCTCATTATGGTCACGGCTATCACACCATGACGAGTACTGCACAACAAGGCTATGGTAGTTTTCCGAATGATACGCTGACTCATCGGACTCTCTGGCGCATTGGAGAAGAAGGATCTGAAGCAGCTACGCACATACTGTATTACGGCTCAAGCACGCGAAAGGGAAATGACATAATCACGCCGCTGCCTGCACGCTCTTCGCTCCCACTGCCATTGGTGCATCTGGGCTCTGGTTCTCAGTCGCAGTCATGGCCGATTTCTCCATCTCATACTGAGCGGTCACACGCTCCAGAATCTGCTGCTGGTAGACTTCAAGATCATCAGCATTGTTCTTCGCCGAGATGTATTGCAACGTCACTTACAGGCAACCCCGTTCTCCTTGACCGGGTTCAGGATGCCTTCATTGTAGACACCCTTCTCGAGGTTCTCCTGCGCCTTCTCGCAAAGCTCGAAATCCTCCAGAGCGACCTGGCGGACAAACTTGAAGTACTCCTCGAACTTTGCGCTGTCCGCGTCTTCGAGATGGTAGTAGTCGAACTCCATGCGCGTCACGCCTGGCTTCTCGGTCGGGCAAACACTACGCCCATCAGCATCCTATCCTACCGCCTTCCCTTCCCTTTCCCGTCCCCTTCTTTGCTTTGCTTTAAAAGCACTCACCGGAAACTGCTCATGCCCCCACCATACACATTCAGCGTCTCGAGCGGAAAAAAGTACAAAAACAGCCCGTCCTCGCGCTTCTTGGGGTCGGCAATGTGCTGGCTGAAATTGACGTGGTTCTCGACCGCGTAGAAGGTGGGCGGGTACAGCACGCTGAAGGACGGGTGCGTGTACTGGCAGTGCAGACACTCCTGGTACCCATCCACCATCGTCTTCCAGTTGAAGTTGCCCTCGTACTTGATGCTGCGGCGGTGCGGCAGGCGCGTGAAGTCGACGCGCTGCAGCAGCGGTTCTAGGTCGGGGAAGAAGTCGTGGAAACTTGGCGCGGAGGCGCTGATGGTGCTGAAGACGAGCCCGGTCGGCGTGACGTGGTGGCGTAGCGCGCTGCCGGAGCTGGAGTGGATGACGGTTATGCCGTCGCTGCTGAGCGAGGAAGAGCTGGCGCTCTTGTGCACGGTGATGGCCACTTGGCCGAATTCATAGTGGACGGACGAGCCGGGCGCGAAGCGCGTGAGGGGCCCGAGGAGGTACCAGGATTTCAGGAGGACGGCGCGGCGCTCGAGCTGGTAGAGGGGCGCGCTGCGGTACCAGGAGGCTGGGAGGGTTCGGGTCAGGTGTTGCATCTCTCGTAAGGTAGAATACAATAGATTTAGAAGCAGTTGCACAGACACTCAAGGAGGGGCCTTTCGCTGGTTTCTATCCACGTCTCATCCGTGTGGAGTCTACTGTATCTACCTACCTATATGTATATACAAACCCCAATCCCATCGTTACCCGTTTTCTTGGAGATAGGTGACACCGTGGAGTCCGGGGTTCTTGCCCGAAGTGGTGAACCGATCCCGGCGAACTCCTTCATCCGCCTGTCGTTATCTTGCCATGTGGGTCGATCATCGATGAGGCGCACTTAGTACCGGAAGGATCTCACTTACTGCGGGAAGGATCTGGCTAAGAGGTGTCGGATTTGATAGGCGATGGATGATGATAGTGTTCGTAGAAGTTAACTGGGAGATGTTGATGTGTTGACGTGGGCGTTGCTTCATCGTAACGGAGATGACTGTTACACTGCAGAATAAGCAGTACAAGATTCCATCGATGTGTCGGTAGTTTGCTTCTTAGTAACTTCATCATAATAACTTCAACATGGATATAATATTTTTGATAGCCAAGATGTTCATAAGGCCTAACTATGATGCCAGGCATATCCGTAGGTACATGTAACTTTTCCTTAAAACAGAGGTCACTTATATGAATGTGCCTCCTCGCCAATTGCAAAATCTCAAAATTGCAAGGTAAACTATATCTTACTACGTCTCATGATCCTACACGACGCATTATCTTTTTGCACCATACTCATTCTATTCCTCATTCTGTGCCATGCACCACTTTCCGTGCGTTTGATGACTGTCTCACGTACAAACACCACCTCGATTTCCAACTTGCTTCTCGAATTGCATCCACACACAAAGAACAGGAACACATCTTACACAACGAGGGAGACATGAGAACGAGAATAGATGCCACAGTTGGGCCATGTTCCGTTCCAACACTTGGACTTGCTGCCGCGATGGAGGCACTTGAATTACATCCAGACACGGAATATGCAGCCATCCGATAACTAGCCTCTGCATGTCTCGGCGAGGAGGTGGCCAGGAGGAGCTCAGGCAGGTTTCAGCGCCCTCCTGAACCAGGCGCAAACGAGCAGAGCTCGTACTCTAAATAGCTCGCTCCCGCTTTGCTCTCCCGTTTTCCATTCTCAACACTTCAATCAATCAACTTCTGCTACAACTTCAAGCTTCTCATAACCACAACAGCCCACGCCCACGATGGCAACAAGCCCGGGCAACACCTCCGACTCCGAATTCGACGCCTTCATTGCTTTCAACGACGCCTGCGACACACCCACCATGCCCATCGACCCCGCCGTCCTCAGCACTCACCCAACCCCATCCCCATCCCCATCCACCTACGCCGCCACCACCCCACCCACTTACACCCCTGCTCTTCGAAACGACGACTTCACCTACCCTCCACCGCACCCTCACGGGGCCCAGAACCAAACACCCTACTACGCCGCCCCGCGCCACCGCGCCCAAACCCCTAACTTCCAGCCCCACCGCGCCCACCCCAACCGGCGCTCCCACTCTATGCCGCCCGAAGGGACACACCACGACCTCAGCTTCGACGCCGACGACCAACCCCTCCCGACATTCGTACGCACAACAGGGCGTGAGATCGGCGTCGCATCCGCGCCGGGTACGCCTCCATCGCGACGGGGACGGGGACACAGGGGCGGTGGGAAGAGTACGGCGCAGGCAAAGAGCGGAGCTAGAAACTTGAGGCATGAGCCGTATCCGACTAATGCGCACCCTTACGCTCATGGTCAGGCTCATGGTTATGGTCATGGTCATGGGCAGCCGCGAGGAGCTGGGTATGAGTTCCAGAGGGCGCAGACGACGCCACTGGGCCCTGGGCCTTTCGGCGCAGGGGGCCAAGCTGGACATGGAGCTGGGGTTGGGTATCGCCATAGCCCTGGGCCAACAAGCGCACCCTCTCTATTCAGGCCCTTCATCCCTCTACAAGGCCAAGCGAGCGGGGGAGCAGAGTACGGCTCGCCTCCGCCAGGAAGTCAGATGTCGAGCCGGATGGGGACGCCGATGAGCTGTGTGCGGCCGGAGAGTGAGGTTGGAGGGTCGTTGGGCAGGATTGAGGATCAGGTTACCATGGTGCTTGACGTGTTGGAGAGGTTGGAGGGGAGAGTGAGAGGGGTTGAGGCGAGGTTGGCTGAGATGGATGGGGGACGGGGACGGGAAGGTGGAGAGAGTGCGGGAACAGGTGGGAACGGAGAGATGGATGGTGACGGGACTGATTCTGCTGAGCTGGGTCTGTTGGACGAGTAAGTCTTCTGAACCGTGCTTGCAATGGGGATTCGCAGAGAGCTGACAGCGGGTGTAGGGATTCTCTGTTCGACTTTACGACACGCGAGGAGCCGACTCAGAAGATTTGAAGCCGACTCAGAGGATCTGAAATGCGACTCCCAGGGAAGTTAAGACGACTGGAACATTCAGCTGCGGTTTCTTGGTGTACAATGATAGCCTGGGAGGCTACTAGAAGCAGGCTGCGGGGTTCCGCGAGGCTCATATAGACAGGCAGGGCGTTCTGGTGATTGACTCTCATATCTCCTCGTTATCATAGATCATATAGCATTCTTATGATGAATACGATACCTCAAGACCAACACTCCCAATAATGCGATCTCTCCTCTTCAGGTCCAATCCAGCACCAATACTCACCAACAATTCCTTAATCCTGCCCTCCCATAGGATGCCAATCTTCCAATTCTGATCGCCCTTGACTTTCAGCACGCCGTTGATGTCATCCGCACCTTTGGCTCCTTGTGCTACAATCTGCTCTACATTCTCGTTATCTGGCGTTGGTGGCGGTGTCCCTACCTTCACCGTCGGCGGGCGCCACAACTCCATCCCTAGCTGAACGTCCGATTCATAGCTGTAGAAGTTGAAGTTGAAGCGCGAACAAAGCGCCAGATTCTGTCCAGCTTTGACTGCATAGCTTGACGACACATTGCCCATCAAGGGGTTCAGCGTCAGAGTCATCGTATAGGGAAACCCGGTATGTGCAGGCAAAGTGGTGAAACGGACGCCAGTCGACATGCCACCGGACTTGTTCAGTGGGGAAAAGTAAGCCTCTGCGCCAGCGCTGAGTCGGCCATGCTGAGGATCCACCGGCCCTGGAGGCGATATTGTGACGGATGATGGCGGCTGCTTCGAGATTGACGGTGCTGGGTCGTTCCGAGGGTCGTGGCCGAAATTGTATAGGCCTCTTATTCCGAAGAGTGCGCTGTCGGTGCTGTAGAGATATTCCGTGCTATATTTACCGTGATCGTTCTGGAGGACTGCGAGGATCGTACCTCCGTTGGGCAGGGCAGAGTCGGAGACTGCAGATAAGCGTAGGAGCCGTGACGGGCTGACACGTCGGAGATAGAGTGCTTCCAGAGCAGAAGTTGGGAGGTAAATGCGACCGTAGAGCAGAGCATCTATGGATTGAGTCAGCGCATATGTTCCGATCATCATAGTTCCGTAGCACGACAGCACCAGACTGCTGCACACGTACCGCGCCTGTCTACCCTTCTTCCTCTATGCCAAATCTCCCAATGCCAGGGTTCATCTTGCTTGCGCAACTCTGCCAGATGCCGATATCCCCGGATCAGATGGTGTAGATCGATTTGACTGCTCTTTGAAGGTATGCTCAAGGCTAGCGAAGAGTATAGATAAGAAACGGAGCCATCAACCACTCCTCTGTTCCCGAGGGTATACGACGTCGCAAAGTTTGGCGCAGAGAGCGAGGATACGTGCATGCGAAGGCCATGAGGTGTCTGAAAGTCGAGAAGAGCTGTGAACCGTGAGGGACTGGCCGGAAACGGGCATTGCGATAGAAAGTACCTTGGGCGGTAGCTGTTAGGGTGCTATAGGAGTTGTCATGATCCCAGTAGGAAGCCGCTGAAAAGGCGTGCTGGACATAGTCCATGAACTCGATCATTGCTGCAGAAATGCTTCATAGCTGCTCCATCAGATCGAATACATCCTCGCTATATTGCAGTGCCTTGAACCCTTGACATGGGGAAGATGGGTCGAAGCACCTGCATCTCGCACTTCGGTGCCAAGCACCATGCTCCGCTGGAACCCACATGCATGCACGTTGCGGACCGTTCCGCTGTGGCTAGAAGTTTGTATGCGGAGCCCAGAATTTCTTCCGCTATTATTTTGCGGTAGAGGGATCGGTAGAACTTTTCTACTATTATCTTTTCCTTGAATACAGAGACACTTCATTCGTCTCATCCTTGAAAGAAGAACGCATTTTTCATAAATCCCACACCACACATTCTCCGCCACAATGCCAAAGTCCAAGCGCGCGAAGGTCGTCCACTTGACCAAGGTCGAGAAGAAGGGCAAGGAGAACAGACAAGAGCTGTTCGAGAACATCCGCCAGGCCGCCGACAACAACGCGCACATCTTCGTCCTCAGCGTCGACAACATGCGCAACACATACCTCAAAGACATCCGCACCGAGTTCGCCGACTCGCGCATTTTCTTCGGAAAGACAAAGGTGATGGCGAAGGCGCTGGGCACCACTAGGGAAGAGGAGCACCTGCCAGGATTGGCCAAGCTGAGCGAGCAGTTGGAGGGTGTTGTGGGCTTGCTGTTCACGAACAGGGAGCCGCAGGAGGTGCTGAGCTACTTCGAGACATACAGCGAGATGGACTTTGCGAGGGCGGGCATCAAGGCCACGCAGACTTTCACTGTGCCGGCTGGTGTTGTCTACTCCACTGGTGGACAACAGCCGATCGAGGATGATGTGCCCATGCCGCACAGTCTGGAGGTCACCGTGAGGAAGTGGGGAATGCCAACCAGGCTGGACAAGGGCAAGGTTATGCTGGATGTCGACTACACCATCGCGAAGGAGGGTCAGACCCTGAACAGCCACCAGACTGCTTTGCTGAAGCTGTTCGGCGTGGCTATGGCCGAGTTCAAGGTCCAGGTCAAGGCATACTGGAGCTCAAGCAGCGAGGACGTTACCGTTGTCGAGCCTGCGAAGATGGAGGAGTAGGACGGACGGACATTAGAGAGGCAGGTTGCTATCTTTAGGCTCGAAGCATGGCGTTACTGGCGTTCTCGGTGGCTATAGGAGCATGGAAAAAGGATGTGCATGTGCATTGGAAGGAGACCGTGGAGATACCTCATGAATATTCCATATGGCAGCTGGCCGATACTATATATATAGCATGGCCGCAGTACTTGACATTATACGTGTAACAATCACTCCCACTTTCGAATAATGCGTGGCTATGTGCTTGTCTTGTCCTGCTAGCAAAAGGGTTCGAATCGAAGCCGGTGCGATACAAATCTTCCACGCAATTAGACAAATGGAGAGAGATATTACCATCTTGTCTGCAACAAGCAGCTTAAATTACCTAAGGTAGCGTGCGATATGTGGAAGCGTTCAAGACTATTTGGAGGCCGAGGCGGCATGTTATTGTAGTAGATAGAGCCCGTGAGATCTCAGGGAACACGAATGGACATTGAAAAGGTTTGTTTGTTATGTCCCTTCCTGTTTCGATCATAAGGTAGAAAGCAACTGTGCGCGCTATGGATGCGCTCTAGAGCAGCAAAAGGATGGGATGCCGCAGCAAAAACAAAAGAAGAAGAGTCTCGACGTGGACAAGATTCGAACTTGCGCTCCCGAAGGAAATTGATAGCGAATTAATGATTCGAGTCAATCGCATTAACCACTTTGCTACCACGCCTATGAACGCTTAGCGCCCGAGACTTGTTAAGTTTGCGGAGAATGTTTTATATATACCTCAACACTGTCTCCCGCAGTGACCCAGTCAATTCCGCGCCTCGGACAAGTCCTCCCGACTGGCTGCGGATTTGGCGGACACCACTGACTCGCACGCCGTTGTTGGACCGGAATCGGTGCTATTATTACTGGTATACGCGATTATTGGCCGTTTCCGGCCTCCTGTACTTGATGGACGTCATGATAGATGGCAAGGCAGGATTTGAGAACCAGAGCGACAGAATATACGAGTGTGTGAAGAGGTAACTCCAGAACAAGGAGCAGATTTATGGTAATTATAGCGAGGTATATACAGGTATATGGTATACTCGAAACAGGAAAAGCAACGGAGTACGTGTTTAAGGGTCAAGGCTGTCTCCATCGGATGAATCGCATCTACAGTAGCTCTGTGCAGACGTGGAATTGTAAGGTATCTACCATACAGTACTTCGGAAAACAGTACTTCGGAGGACGCGGAAGAGCAAACATCGATCGATCTTCCAGCACACGTACTGCTATGATGCTATCTCAGCTTGCTTCTCAGCTTAGGTTCCGGTTGCTGGCGCTGCTGCCATGATCAATGGGCGACACATTAGATGGGTAAATTCACGCTGGAACGGAATTTGTTCGGACATGCCATAGACCCGGTCGTGAAGAGGACTCGAGAGTCGGAGAGATTAGGACCGCGTTCGGATCAGAGGAGGACGTCAAGATAGCGACAGGCGGGAGATGGGGAATTGGAGGGCTGAGGCACATGCACGTGTGCAGCGTGAGATGAGATCTTGCCAAGTATGATGCCGGATTTAGAGATGTTGAGAACTCGTATGCGTTACACGCGTGGTCGTGAGGTCTAGATGAGCTTGTTATATGGCAAAAGGCTCGGCGCGAATAGCACGCGACATCGATGAGTAGAGTTGTGACGGACCCGTCGTTTGGTGGGTAGCTTAAGTTATGTATCGTAAAAGGGAAAAAAAGCTCAAGGGGGCGACGATCTCGTGTGGCTGCTCAACGTGGAACAGCTCCGACCGGAAAACGGGAGAGCTGCGGTTGACCCTGGCCTCCCGTCCTGGGCGCTGGGCCCGGTGTTCGCAGGCGGTCCGAGCTCGCAACATTATCTTTTGCGGCCACCTCGAGCACCTGCCTCGATTCCCTGTGTGTGTCATTACTCCCACCGCTCCTCACAAACCCCCTCCACCGCGAGAACAGAGGCGCCAATGGCTCCCAAGGCTGCCATGAGGCCTATCGTTGCCTCCGTCTCCGCCGCAATGGCTTCTCAGCAGGTTGCCCGTCGCACCTTTGCGACCACTCAACACATCACACGCGCCAGGCCAACTGCCAGGTGTGCGCTGAACCAGCCATCTTTGCGCCAGGCTTTCCGCAGGTCGTACGCCGACAACATCTCCCCGGAGACCAAGAAGCAGATCAAGAAGAAGGGTGCTGGTTTCCTCAGATGGACCTGGAGAATAACTTATCTCTCCGCCATCGCCGGTCTCGGATGGCTCACATACGGAATCTACGAGTCCAGGACACCTCCAGAGCAACAGGAGCCCGACCCAAAGAAGAAGACTCTCGTTGTTCTCGGTATGTGGCAACTCTTACAAAAGCTGTATTGAATTCCGAGTTCAGCTGCTGACTTTCTCGCATAGGTACTGGCTGGGGTTCCGTCTCTCTCCTGAAGAAGCTCGACACTGAGAACTACAATGTCATCGTCATCTCGCCTCGCAACTACTTCCTGTTCACCCCTCTTCTCCCGTCCTGCACTGTTGGTACCATCGAACATCGTTCTATCATGGAGCCTATCCGCCACTTCCTCCGTCACAAGAAGGCCGCTGTCAAGTTCTACGAGGCTGAGGCCACTAAGATCGACTACGAGAAGCGCGTTGTCTACATCAATGACGAGTCTGAAATCAAGGGTGCAGTCTCTACCACTGAGGTTCCATTCGACATGCTTGTCGTCGGTGTCGGCGCTGAGAACGCTACTTTCGGTGGGTACAACGCATGACAAGGCCGATCTTGGAAGCTTACATGTCTTTCCAGGTATCCCAGGTGTTCGCGAGCACTCTTCCTTTTTGAAGGAGGTTGCTGATGCTCAACGTATCCGCAAGCGTATTATGGACTGCTGTGAGACTGCCATGTTCAAGGACCAGAGCCCAGAGGAGGTCAAGCGTCTTCTCCACATGGTCGTTGTCGGTGGTGGCCCAACTGGTGTTGAGTTCGCTGGTGAGCTCCAGGACTACTTCGAGAACGATCTTAAGAAGTGGATCCCAGAGATTGCTGAGAACTTCCACGTTACTCTCGTCGAGGCCCTTCCATCCGTAGGTTCCATCAGAAACCGTATGGACATATGTGCAAGCCGCTAACAAATCACCCAGGTCCTTCCTATGTTCTCCAAGCAACTGATTGACTACACCGAGCAAACCTTCAAGGAGGAGACTATCGAGATCCGCACCAAGACCATGGTCAAGAACGTCACCGACAAGTACATCGAGGCCGAATACACCGGCCCAGACGGCAAGAAGGTCCTCGAGCAGATCCCCTACGGTCTCCTCGTGTGGGCCACCGGTAACGCTCTCCGCCCCGTTGTCAAGGACCTGATGTCCCAGATCCCTGCCCAGAAGGACTCCCGCCGTGGTCTCGCCGTCAACGAGTACCTCGTCGTCAAGGGCACCGACAACGTCTGGGCCGTCGGTGACTGCGCCATCGCCAACTACGCGCCAACCGCCCAGGTCGCCGCCCAGGAAGGTGCGTTCCTCGCCCGCCTCTTCAACCAGATGGCCAAGACGGAGGAGATCGAGCAGGAGCTCAAGTCGCTGAGCGAGAGGCAGGAGAAGGCTCCCAGCAAGGAGGTGCGCGACGCCGCCTTCGGCGAGATCAAGGAGCTCCAGAAGCGCCTGCGTCGCGTCAAGCAGATGGGTCCGTTCGAGTACTCTCACCAGGGTTCCCTGGCCTACATCGGCTCCGAGAAGGCCGTCGCTGATATCTCCTGGTTGACCGGTAACCTCGCCACTGGTGGTACTCTGACCTACTTCTTCTGGAGGAGTGCTTACCTCAGCATGTGCTTCAGCAGTAAGTTTTGCCAACCCCTTCTGACCCCCTTCTCATGTGCGAATACGTCACTAACCGGTTTTAATAGCTCGCAACCGTGTCCTGGTCCTCGTCGACTGGATCAAGGCCAAGATGTTCGGCCGTGACGTGTCCCGCGAGTAAACGAATATCGCACACAACGAAATTCTAGGCTTGCCTTATATCCCTTCCCTTGGGTCGATGTCGCCAGTACAACGATTTCGGCTCAATGTAACCTAGTTTGTACATTTAGACAGGGGGGGACGGGGCGTTTTCTTGCTTCGAGCCAGAGTTTGAAATGGGACGGGATCATCTTTGATGCAATATTCCTGCTTGTAGTTTCTTCCCCCCAGGAAAGCCCTCAGTGGGGGCCTTCCGTAGATTTTTGGGTTACTTCTGATGCAAAAACATGGTTCAAAAATCGATCCTGTGTTTGCCCTGTTCATTTGTCCCTGTTTATTTGTTGACGTTCTTTGATGCACATGACTACCAGTCACCATAGACAAGCCAGAGCCCAAAGATGAGCACAGTCGTTTCTTTGAATAAAGGAGAATCAATTCGATCCGATCCCATTCCACTCTATTAACACTAAGAAGTTCGCGCCAGAGAAACCGGGTTTGAAAAAAAAAAGGACCCCTAAAACCTCACTGGGGAACCTCCAATGAAAGCCGACGCCGCGGGTTTCTGATGCAAAATGACGAAGATAATAAGGGGGTTAAAGAGGTTGGGGAAAAGTTACATGATGGTGTATCTTGGTTGCCTGCTCATAACGGCTTTCAATGAATAACCTGTGTTGAAACAGAAGGGGGTAATGGGTATGGTGGGGATGGATATGGTGGGAATGGCGGCTTGATGATTGCGCTCGGGGATTGGGTTGTGGTGCAGGTGACGGTGCGTTTTCTCGATCTTAACAATGATACGAGATGGTAGGGTGGTGGCTGAGCAACCGCTGCGAGGTCCGCATTGAGCGACTTGACGCTGGCCAAGTAGCTGGAGCGGCGGTGTTCTTGGAGCTGCCCTTGTGCTCGGATGTGGCGAGCGTCTCCTCCTAGTAGCTAGCAGTAGCTGAGAGCAAGCAGGGAGCGATGGCGTCTGTGTACGCCTGCAAAGCATGGCCGAAAGGCTTGCTTACATGTCCATGGTATCACCGCCGTTGGCGAAGTTGAAGTTCTGTTGTTGCTGCTGGGCACCGAAGCCGAACTGACCATCCTGACCAGCCTGGGGAGCGAGCTCGTTCATGTCACCCTCACCCTCCTCATCAGAGAAGTACTTCTCGATGATGTTGTAAGCCTTCATGTAGATCTCCTCGTTGGAGTTGTTCTGGCAGTCGTGAATCTTCTCCATACCACCGCACTCCTCGATAAAGAGAGCATAGCGGTTGACGGCTGGATCGGCGGTACCCTCTGCGGCCTCCTTGTCCATGTCGCCAACCTTCAGGATGTTCTCAAGGCCGTCGAGAGCGACTTGGATGATCTTGTTGTCTGGGCAGGAGAGAAGATCGCAGAGAGGACGGATGGCGCCCATCTGAACCAGGTAGCGGATCTGGTCTGGCTTCTGAAGACCGCCAGAAGTGGCGTTGGAGATAGCCCAGCATGCCTCCTTGCGAGTCTTGAAGTCGCCGTTGGACAGCAGTTGAATAAGTGGGCCCATAAGGTTAGCATCGATGACGGCCTGGATCTGAGTGGAGTTTCCAGCGGTGATGTTGGAGATGGTCCAGCATGCCTCCTTACGGATTCCGTCCTTGGTGGAGCTGAGGAGGGAAAGGAGAGCTGGGAGGGCACCGCAGTTGATGATGACCTGGGTCTGGACATCATCACCAGTGACAATGTTACCAACAGAGCGGAGGGCTGGAGTCTGGACGGAAGTGGAGGCGTGCATCAACAGCTCAACAAGACGGCGTGGGATGTTGGCCTCAATGACGGCCTGAATCTTGTCGTTCGATCCATCAGAAAGGTAAGAAATGGCCCAGCAAGCATCAATAAGGACTTCGTCATCAAGGGAGTAGACAAGCTTGGCAAGGACTGGAAGAGCAGGGGCAATCTAGGCACCATTAGTGAGTGTCCTTGGAATCGTCGCATTCTGTGACTTACAGTTGGCCAATCTGGCTGAGGGGTCTTGCCACGGCAGAAGTTGCTGAGAGTCCAGGTAGCGTTCCTCAGCATGCTGAGCTTGCGGCTGTCACCCAGAAGGGCAACAAGAGGCTGGAGGGCACCACATGAAAGAACGAAATCCCTGCATTGTGGGCTGTCACCAGCAATGTTACCCAGCGCCCAAACGGCCTGCTCTCTGACATCTGGTTCCGGGCTCTTGAGAAGTTCGACGAAAATCGGCACAGCTCCGGCGTTGATGACGACCTGGGTCTGCTGAGCAGAACCGGAGGCAATGTTGGTGAGTGCCCAGGCTGCCTCAAACTGGACGAGAGTGTGTGGTGAACGCAGGAACTCAACAAAGCGGCCTACTACTCCGGTCTCGATGACACGCTCAATCGGAGGGTTGCGCTCCTTAGACAGCAGTTTCCGGAACTTGGTGGTGGAGGCAATCTGATCTTCGATCTTGTCTGAGAAGACACCCTGGACCATCTGTGGAAGCTCCTCGTTAAGCTGCACATGGAGTAGTCAGCATATGCTTTTTGTGATGGCATGTGGCGGTGTAGTGAGCGCGGTGAAGAGGTTGCAAGAAAATTATGCAGCAATCAAAACAAGATCAAGCAACAGGTAGCAACTACTACGCAGTTGAAGGTGCCAGGCCAGAAGCCCATCTCGTTGCATTGCGACATGTAGCTTCTCTTGGGATGGGAGCTGGGCGGACTGGTTTGTATATATCACATACCTGGCTCTCAATTGTTCCGCTCTCATCGTCGCTGTCCGGGGCAGCACCCAGCGATGCGCCCGGCGCATCTGGACCACGGGCAGTGATTCCTCTCCTCTTGGCAAGGTTCTCTTCTCTCTTTTGCTTCCTGATCTCGACTTGCTGCTCCTCACGGCGGCGACGGAGTTCGTCCGGCTTGAAGGTGTTCTTGGCTTTGAACGTCGTGCGACGGTGCTCTGGGATGTAGCGGTCCGCCATGTTGTACTATCGCGCTGTCTGGGAGGGAACTGTGGAAGTGACAGACGACAGATCAGGATGCAGAATATTTGTTGTTGTGACGCAGGTCTGTGTGGAGGAGGGAGGTAAGAAGTAAGGCACAACCCAGGGTTTCCTCTTGGTGGGGCGCTTGGCGTTTGTGCACGGGCCATCGTAAAAGAAATACCATTTCACAAGGGAAGCAGTTTGTGTCTGGCAGTGGAAGTTTGTGAACGTCATTCTGAATGTTCAGAATACATGTATTTCAAATTTTCTATTTCGACTTATCTGATTTTCAATTGATTAAATATGTATTTGCTTCCCGATTTCGCATACTCTCCGTAGCATGTGACAGAAAACAATGTACCTAACCAATAGCACGCGAGCGGTAAATGGACTTCTCCACGCGCGTCGCGTGCTTGCCGCGTCTACCTCCATATTGCTGCCTTAGTCCGATCTAGAATGTGCGAACCACACTTGACTGCCTACTATTTCACGTGACAAACATGCAGTGCTTGCTACGAATAAAGCCTCCATGTTCCTTATTGATTTCACAAAGTTTGTCATGACTTGATCTCAGCATTGGCCGTGGGAGTCCCGACCTCACTGCGTGATAGCAGGTCCGACGAAGTCGAGACTACCACACTAACACCTCCGAAATGGCGACTGCTACGTTACCAGACGGGCTATCAAGCCTGTACAAGGTGCAGAGCGGCCCCTCGAAAGGACTCACTGGCTGGATCAGCTGTATCGGCATTGTGACGTTCGTCCTGCCTGCTAAGCCGTCCAGAGGAAGCGGTAGGTAAGCTACAATTTTGTTGCTAAAACTTGGCTAATACTCCAATCTAGATTGGACGATGTCTTTCGGTTTGCAAGATTTTGAGTGCACAACGGATGTGCGCTTCTTCCGACCCTCCGAAAGCGATCTCCCAGTCGTGTCAACCGGAGATATCGTTCTCCTTCGCAACATGAAGGTATGGAGAGCACTGCAATGGGTCGCAAGCTGCTAAACTTCTCGACAGATTCTCAACAGATCCAATGTCATGTCTCTCATTTCAAACGCGCAGACCACCTTCTCAATAATACCATCTGCCTCAATCCCGGCGCCACCATTTGACTTAGCGTATGGGGATCATAGGGACCTGGTAGGTATACGGTCCAATGCCGACCAGAAGCTTTCCATTGCAGAGCGCATGTAT